>CM042748.1:32211646-32229146 GCA_022496165.2 Catalaphyllia jardinei | reverse complement strand
GCGTACAGAAGAATTCAAGAGAATACAGGAAAATACAAGAGAAAACAAAGAATACAAGGAGATAAAAGAGAATACAAGAGATTACAGGAGAGCAAAAGAGAATACAGGGGAATACACTGAAGAAAATATAAGAGAATACAGGAAAATATAGGAGAATACCGAAGAATACAGGGGAATAGAAGAGAATACAGGGCGGGAACACAAGAGAATATGAAATAAAACGGGAATACAGGGGAATACAGGGGAATGCAGGGGAATACAAGAGAGTACAGGAAAATAAAGGAAAATACAAGAGAATACAAGAAAATACAGAAAAATACAAGAGAGTACAAGGGAGGTAAGGTAAGGTAAGGTAAAATCTTTATTTAGACACGGTATCAGTTCCTTCAGGACTTAAAAGAAGACTTACAAGAGAATACAGGAGAATACAAGAGAATACAGGGGAATACAAGAGAATACAGGGGAATACAAGAGAATACAGGAGAATACAGGAGAATACAAGAGAATACAGGAGAATACAAGAGAATACAACGGAATACAAGAGAATACAAGAGAATACTGGGGAATACAAGAGAATACAGGAGAATACAGGAGAATACAGGATGATACGTGATAATACAAGAGAATACAGGGGAATACAAGAGAATACGTACAGGAGAATACAGGAGAATACAAGAGAATACAGGGGAATGCAAGAGAATAAAGAAGAAGACAAGGAAATACAGGAGAATACAAGAGAATACAGGGGAGAACAGGAGAATACAAGAGAATACAGGGGAAAACAGGAGAATACAAGAGAACACAGGGGAATACAGGAGACTACAAGAGATTACAAGAGAATACAGAAGAAGATAAGGTAATATAGGTGAATAGACCATGTCTGGTGATGACCATCAGCTCTACACATTAAGTCTTGATCTGATGCAAAGGAAGTCGAATTCACTCTCAATGTACCAGCAAGGCGAGCCTCTCAGTGGTATTAGAAAAATTAACTTCTTGGAAACAAGGATAAATTTCAGACAAATATGACACTAAATGCTATGTCCTCTACATATCCTGCCACTTTGTAACGTACGTGCTTCCAGAGTAATACAGGTTTACGCTTCTCATCCATTTGCCTTGAATAAGTCGCGACTGAAAATTTAGGCTCACGTAAGCTTGAGGCAAATGACTTATTTACTTCAGGCTGTATTTGACTATACGATTATGGCTAAAAAGTTCGGTCAGTATAAAACACGGAGACTGCGGACTACGGACTACTAACCGGGTATAAAACACGGACTCAGGAATAAAACGCGGACTGAGAATTACGGACTAGGTATAAAATACGGACTCGGGTATAAAACACGGACTCAGCATTACAGACTCGGTATAAAACACGAAGAAAGGTTCTACAATGAATAAATTCTCGCACGAACGCCTTCATAATAAAAATAGAAGCTACCTGTAATTATAAGAGTCTCATTTCCTGAAAATGCCTGCTCATACAGGTTTTTAATAACCATACTCGATTGCCGAAAAAGAAATAGAAGACACTGAAAGTCACAAAATTGACAAGTTGTATGAATTTTCGAATGATTCAAGCCATGACTTAATGTTTTGAAGGATCAACAGTCGAGAGAATTGAGGAGAATTCAAACAACATGTCCCGCCCCGGTGTTAATACAGATAAAAATGAGGAACAAAAAGTTGATAAATAAAAAAAAAAACACCACTACACAAGGATGGCAGTTGTCCACTCCTTAATATCGCCTTGGAAAAGGAAGAGGGATAGTTCTCATTTTCATATTCCTCTTATTTTTTGTTCTCTACTTTCCCAGCCATACAGTATCAGATATTTGTTTTCTCTTTTTGATACCTTGTCTCATTTTAGAAATTTAAAAAAAATGTGTTCAACCTGGAATCACTATACCACAAAGACAGCAACATGTTTCGTCTGCTCAACAAAGTTAAGTCCTGTTCGGCGGGGATAGTACTTGGGGGGATGGCCAAATACGAAAACCTCGTGTTGCAATAACTTTTTTCTTTTATTTTTCCCTCTTCCTTTTCCAAGGCAATATTTAGGGGTGAACAACTGCCATCCTTGTGTACTGGTGTTTTTTCTATTTATCAACTTTTTGCATTTTTTATGTGTATTATCGTATAAAGAAACAGTGGGACACCGGGGCGGGACAAGTCATTTGAATTCTCAATTCTCTTTACTATTGATCTTTCAAAACATTAAGTCATGGCTTGAATCATTCGAAAATTGTTTTATACTGACCGGTAAAAAGTTCTACTTTATTATTTTACAGTGAACTCGACACTCTTTATGCACTGTGCCAGCATGTAATATATGTATTATTGCCTGAGATATAGTTATTATCAACAGTAGTAACATTAAGGTCTTTGCAAGGAGTTTACTGGTAAAGATCTGTTTGCGAGTAAAGATCAATCTTATTTTACAGTGATATCATAGTTCCTAGTGCGTAAGCTTTTGCAATACTGTACCTAAATCTGGTCATAGAACCCTTACATGTACATGCATGTCATAATTATGTGAAATAGTACAAAATTTTAGGTATACACTTTGCCTCGGATTATTTACATTGTTGTAACCTGCCATATTCCCCGTCACTCAGAAAACTGCAAAGTCAATCAAGCAAGTTACAAAAAGTTGAGGTGACCAGATTGATGGGCATATAACTTGGGGAGGGTTGCTGGGGTATGACAAGAATAATTTGTATGTTTTATTAAATGTAGTTAAGCTTGAGACTCTGGCAGCCTCTGGCAGTCAAACAGTGAGTCCGAATTTGAAAATATTGCCTTTAATGTTGAAAACAAGTTGAGACTAGGCTGCCATACCACACAAATATTCTAAAGTGGTCACTTATCTTCTAAATAAAAACCTTTATCTGTCCTTGCAGAGAACAGAACATCAAATAAAATTTGGCTGATAAATTCTAAGCAATCAGTGACCAGCATGCTCATATTCAAGGCCAAATATATATATATATAGGACAAAGACATCAGGTCCATCACTTTACCTGTATTTCAGGACTCCAAATTGATTTTCGTGTCTAGTTGTGCCTAAGAAATCATAACTTTCGAAAGGAAACTATTGTAATCCAATGTTTGACCATTACTGACAGTGAATTGGATTCCCATTGTCTTTGCTTCTGGCTATAAAGTCAATAAATGGACTCAGGACAGAATAGTCACCATAATGATAAATAGTTTTAGGATTTTTAAAGTGTGAAAAAAAACTTGAGATGACTATTATTAAGTGCTTATCTGTGGTCTTGATTGCCTTGACAAATTGAGCTGGACTTAAGGAAAACATCCATCTCCATTCAGTAATTTTGGGCAACCAGACAAGTAATGATTTTGAACCTGGCCTTCTGCCAATACGAGGTGCAGTACATGTAGCTACTTAACACAAGCACAGGCACAAAACAGATGCTAACAAACGAATAGCTTCACATTATAGAAACAACAATCCAGAACAATCTTTATTTGAAATATGTTATCAACATTTATCTTACAGCCTGAAACTGGCGGTCAAGAAATGCATCATAGAATATTACATTAAACAACCTGATAACTTGGAGAAAGTTTTTCCAAAACATGAAAGTAAATTGATATTGGAAGCTGTTTCCTTCTCATAAAGAGAAGCTCATCAAGCTTACTCAAAGCTACATTGTAGAGACAGCATATGAATAGGGGCTGTCTCTTTTCAGAGCCATTCCACAACACTGGTTATGAATAATATCCAACTGGAAATCAGTTCTTAATCAATTGTGTACACTCTGATCCCTGTTGAAAACAAGATTTCAAAGAAACATTATCCTATGCGTGCAAGAACTATTAAATAAATATCACAGAAACAACAAAGGAATTGCTTCAACAACTGGATAATTTGTTTTTAATTTTCCCTCATAATAAAGGGGCAACTGTTGAACCCTGAATAACGTTATTAAACCTGTAAAAATAGTTTACCAGGCAACAGATAAAAAACAAAAACATCAATGCAACCTGACAACTGCAAGGAAAATAAAGCGAGTTAAAAGGATACAAACACCACGAAAACAACTAAGTTTCCCTTAATGTTTGGCGATCGTGCTATCTTATTTATCGTCAAAAAGTCTCAAACTTCAGACGAATACATGTATACAGATGTATAGCAGGAAAACTGCAAGAGGTGCGACGTCTTAAAAACAAACTATAACTATTCTTGGTTGAAAGCTCCATTGGTTCGGAACAAGAAATAATTGATTATATATGATTTTACCTGGTAAAATGAAGAAAAGTTGTTAAATTTGCTTTTTTTAAACCGGGAGATTACGCCGGGACTGCAGGCACAATATTTTCGCGGGAAAGGCAAATAGTGGCAAAAATTCAACAACTTCAGTATCGTATAATTCACTCACCAGTGGGGCGCTTAGGGGCGCCTGATCATTTTATATTAAGAAATTAACTTACTTTGGAATGGATACTAATTTTGAAGTCTGGCAAGTTTGGGTTTGGAGAGAAATCGATAAAGTGTAACATCAACTCAAATTTCACGCATGCCCGCAGCTTAACGAAGGGCGACAGTGAAGCACCGAAGTCGAGTCCTAACTTATCTTAGAAATTAATTTTAGAGTCAAAAAGTTTCCAGCAACTAGCCCAGTACCAACTCGAACTTCCCCTGTGGGTTTGAAATCGCAAATTAAAAAAAGTTGGTAAAAATGATTAATATTGATACTCACTTCTTCCCAGAAGCCCGCCATGTTGATTTCATGACCATGATAAAAGAGCGTTCGTGATTCGCTAATACGACCAACCATGATGCCTTTCAGTCTGTGTCCAACCTCCTCTGGCCTGGGCGTTAATTTTTCCCGGAGAAGAAAGCACAATGGCGGAGCAGTTGGACTCTGAGAATATTCTGCTGATCACAGACTCTTACAAAGTAAGAAGACTGTCTTTGCGCAAAATCTAGTGATTTACTTAATTTTCTACCTTAAGATTACACTTTGTCGTGTTTTGCGTCCGTTTAGACGGTCTTCCTACTTCCGGTTCCAGCGCGTGGAATTAGACAGGGAAAAGTTCGTTTGCCTGCTGTTACCAAATCGATTATTTTTGTTGCAAACAGGTATCGCATCACAAGCAGTATCCCGCAGGCACCACCATAGTATTCTCTTACTTTGAAAGCAGAGGAGGAAAGTTTCCAGAAGTGTGCTTCTTCGGTTTACAATACTTGATAAAGGTGTGTGGCAGGAAGTGAGAATTTTCAGTTTCACTTTAGGGGTAGCCATCCGCGCCAGTGAGCGTTTGTTTACTTACGGTACGTTCTTGACTTGCGCCCTTCCAATGTCGTTCCCAGAGCCTCCGGAGGCTCTGGGAACGACCTTAGTTTTATAAGTGATTTTTATATTCAGTTCAATTCATTTATTTGCCCAAATTCATCTACAGTACATTTTTTACATTTCTATGTTACTACTTGACTAAAATCATGTTGCTTTGAGCTGGAAGTCTAGCATTGAAGTCTCAGTAGCCCAAGAGACTGAAATGGAAGTCTTCAGCCCTCAGCAATGAATTAGCAACTTACAATGTGATCCACTCAAAGGGATGCATTGGTAGACTACTGATGCAGTCTAAACAAGGTATTTGTGGGGCTCTGAAGACAGTTCAGCCCCCGGGGTGGGGGGTAGTCCCTTATTTGGGCTATACGGGGACGTGCCGCTGGATAGGGTATGGTTTTTTGGCCTCGCTGTCCTAAACAGGGTATACAATTTGATTTGCCTCAGTCATGAACGGGTTAAAAACCTGTCCTAAACAGGGTATGGTATTACGAGCCGAGAGACTTTAACCCAGACTGCGAGGAGTCTCTTTCTTTTCTTAGCTTGCGACCCGGAGCTTAAGCATGCGATCAAGTGGAGGACAAGCGACGTGTTTCTTTTCCCGATTTGCATAATGTCAGCTGAGTAAAAGTGACTGTTAACTGAACATTACAATGTCATCAATCAACATCAGATTATTTTCTGGACAAAAATGCCATTGTTGTCGGTATCTTAATGTAAAATATTTTTTCCACTTAGCAGTATTATAACATGCATGCATTTACAGAACGGATCGTACCGGTAGGTCTAGTTTCTCTGTCTTGGATAACGTGATGAAAGAAAGATGTACCTGTGTTGCACAAGCATGAGGGATCCTGCTGGTATATATACTGTTTAGGGATATTTTTCTTTGTAAAGTTCTATTAGTGCCTTAATCAAAATAAAAGTAACCTCAAAAATATAATGTTCCACTTATTCATTATACAGTAATTAAAGAAATCATTCCTTTTGGATTCCCTATTTAAAATATCACCTTTCTATAGATGCAATGACAACATTTTGCTATGCTAACTAAATTTAGAGCGTAATGCTTGATGGCTTTTTGTTTAGTTCAAGTGTAGAGATGCAAAACCTGGGTTTTAGACGCATCGAGCGATTGATTTGACTGACTAAACAGTTTAAATTCCCGTAAAACCAGAGAATGAGCATTTTATCACTTGTCCTAAACAGGGTCTTGAAATGGAGGCTGTTGTCCTACACAGGGTAGGGTTTTTAGCGTATTTTTGTCCTAAACAGGGTCAGGATTTCAAACCCTCAGCGGCATCCCTATACCTAAACATGGGTCAAGTACCCCCGCCCCTCCCCTGGGGTTCAGCCACTGCATGAATGTTATTTTGGAACATGAGGTATTTCGTACATCAGCCTATAGCAGCTATTCCTTATTAAGACTGTAATCTAGTTTAGGTTGTGAACCTACTTGGGTTTCATAGTATATCTACAGGGCGTATTCAGCATAAGTCTTTGCCTAAGCCAAACTTGCAATTGGCAATTTTTCCAATCTCCATTGTTGGGTAAGCTCCAAGCATTTTTAGGAAATATACCAAGTATAATTTGAGCCATTGACGATATTGCTTTGCTTTTTTATAGAAATGGCTCGTGGGGCAAGTTGTCACAGCTAAAAAAATAAAACAGGCCAAGGAGTTCTACCAACTTCACTTTGGTTATGATCTGTTCAATGAGGGAGGTCAGTGCAACATCAAAAAACAAATTGTTCTGCACTGTGATTGCAGTTCTCATGCAAAAATAGTCACAAAATGATGTGATTTAAATGTAGCATAATTTGAGGGAGTGCTTGGTCATGTGCCCCCATCTCATAAAATTGTCATTACCTGATTTTATTTTTTTCAAAGGCTGGCAACACATTTTAGAAAAGCACCAAGGTAAATTACCCCTCAGGATCAGAGCTGTACCTGAAGGCTCAGTGGTTCCTGTTAAAAATGGTAAGAATTATTCCATACTATAGAAAAACTCTAATTTCTAGCTTTATGGTCTCTTTAATTATGTCAATGTGAAGATCTTTCCAGTCACTTTCCATATTCCCACTTGTGAAAGGACCTTTGTAGTTAATCTGGTCAAAGTACTGTCACAAGAAGGTGCTTACCATTGGTTTAGCTAAAATAGTGAGTCAAATGCATTTTGAAATTGTACTCCTCCTGTAGAAGTACAGCTTCTTTGAAATGGAACATCAGACATTGCTGTTCACAAAAGTTTGAGTTTGGATCAGATCAGATTAACAAAAACTTTACTCTCACAATGCCCATAAGCCCATTGACTTGTACTTTCTCACTTGAATCAGCACATCATTATTTAGAACTGTGAAAATTTATTGCTGCGGAGTGAGTGTAGCGAGCGAACAGCAACATAAACAGGATTTAAGAAGAAGTATAAAAGAGAGTATGAATTCTCAAATTCATGACTTTTCACCAGAATACATTGCGGCTTTTTACCAGAATGCATTGCGGCTTTTTACCAGAATGCATTGCACCTTCTACCAAAATGCATTGCGCCACGACTGCTCCTGAACACGAACAACACGAGGTTGTGATACTGTTGTGCTGGCGTCCTTTTTTGCGTGGATTGCAGTTGAGAAAGGTTAGTGGTTATGGTTTGCTTTAATTTACCTGTAAAGACTGTAAAGCGACGTGAGCGATATCGTGCTTGGCTTTCACAACCCTTGCTGTTGTCGTTAATGCAGAATTATGTGGACGATTCGATTAATTGTCACACAATAATTTAAAACTTAGTGCGTCAATTTCCTATCAGTCACGCATCCTTTGTCATATTCTTAATGAAGAGAAATCGCCGGTACTTAAGCTTGTAGAATAATTAAAACAAACGAGAACCGTAGAACATGCTAACTTATAATTGCTGCGATCGATTTGTTTCCATCTAAACATGAATTTAAGCTAAAACTTCAGCATTTTCACATATCGCCACGGACACGTCCTCACCGCTGGTCCTTATCAGAGTCTGTCACATTCGATTCTAGAGACATGTGCGTATCATTTCAGAATTTATAAGTCAGCTTTCTACTCTTACAATTTCCACATCTTTTGTGTATATGGATTTGGTAAAGAGGAGGTTGATGTGTATCAATTCATGTCCAAACAGTCAAGATCACCATGTGCTTTAGTCACGAGCACCAGCGATGCGTCATATGTATTAATGTGTCGTTGTTGTTTTCTTGCAGACAATTTGGAGATCTGCGCCACCAACAACACGGGGATGTCATACAGTCTTTTCGCGTGGATTCCACCTGAAATTTTGTTTTGATTTACCTGTAAAACGATGTGCAGGAGAGCGTGATTGACTTTCACAACTCTTGCTTTTGTTTTTAATGCAGTACGTGAAAGTTTGTAAAAATCTAATCGCCCGGGTCTGGACGATTAGTTGTCACATCTTATTTTAAACTTAGTACGTCATTTCTTAGCAGTCTCGCTCCGTGGTCGAATTCTTAAATCTGATGAAGAGAAATCGACGTTACAAAAACTTGTAGAATAATTAAAACAAACGGAAACTGTAGAACACGTTTATTTCATATATGCTACGATCGACTCCTTTTCGTCCCAACATGAATTTAAACTTAACTTTTAGCAGTTTCACATATCCGGCGATCGACTAACCTGCGAACGCAGACGTATTTCCAGCTGTCACTGGTGCCGCCAGCAGAGACAAGCGATAGCCGGAAATAGTTCGCAGGCTAGCGATCGACGCATTTTCAATACTGTCAACACTGTAGACTTAATGCGTACTTGTACAGAATTTATAACTGAAATTTCTTCTCCTACAATTTCCACATCTTTCCAATTTCATCTTCTGGATTTTCTGGTACAGTTGGGGGCGGGGTGGGGTAGATGTGTATCCTGTGTGTGTGTATGTGTATGTGCTTTATTGTCTCGATCCCTTGTCACGCCTCGCCATCGATTCATCATGATGCATGAGGTTGACACATACAAGGACAGATTTTAAGTTACACACCACGACTTGACACGACTTAAAGAAATAAAGGTTATAATGTAAGACTTGGAACGCGCAGATAGGTCAATGACTACGTAAAATATGTCAGTATCAACAGAATGTGCCGCAGCATTGCTATCTTTTAGATACCCTAGTTTATAACAAGATTTTTGAAACCTTTATTTAAATATCGCATTTGCTCCTATTTTGGCTTACCATTTGCATTTTACTCCCCTCTCTACGGGGTATTAAAGGAGCTGTTATGTCACCTTTGTGTACATTCAGCAACAAATGAATGCATGGAGACAACTATTAAGAAACAGTTCTTTCCTTTTTTATTAGACAGTCATATACAAGAAGACCATAAAATTCAAACACTCAATAATATATCTGCCTTTTTCATGTAAACAACGGGCAAATGCACATTCTTGAGAGACAAGACCTATATCATGTGCTTGCTGTTGTTTCAGTATATACTGGTAGTGGGTTACTTACTGTTTTTTTTTTTTGTGTGTGTGTTATTCAGTTTTATTCACAGTTCAAAATACAGATCCCCATTGTCCCTGGCTAACTAACTGGGTTGAGGTGAGAAGAACAAGTTTTCTCAAGTTGTTGTTAATAATAAAAACAAATACAATGTGTAATCCATCATACTAGAGAAAATTATTAATAGATCCTAGACATTTGAGGTTCAAATACATTCTGTCACAATGTATGTTTTAACCAAGTGCAATGGCCACACTGGGAGAACATCTGCCAGTCTTGATGGTATAAGTGACCAAGTGCAGCAAAGTTACATGTAGTACGGAAAGGACAGAGTTCTGATGTTCTCCCTGGTATTGGTGTGAGAAGTGTAGGTTGGTTTAATGAAACTGAGAATTTTAGGAAAAATCTCCAATCACGTACTTGAAAGATTCCATAAGCTTCAAGTTTAGAATAATAGTGTAACTTATATATAGCCTACTTAATACTCATGACTCATGACTTTAGTACACTATTTAAAAAAGGGAAGGACTAGAGAAGTGGAAGAAAATAGAGGATCCATGAATGACTTTTTCTTTTTGGTTAGATCCGTTTGAAAAATATGCCACAAAACTGTGATTGGATGAATTGTTTACTGGTTCTCTGATCTCAAGGTCAACTGGTACTACTCAACAAAGTTTTGATTGGTTTTTGGCATCATTTGTTGAGACTTTTTAGTGGGTTCTTAGAGATTTGGTCATTTTTTGATATTGCTACTAATTTGTTTTTATTTGTAGACACTGCTAGTTCAGTGTTGGTATCCAATGACGGTTGCCACCAATTCAAGAGCACAAAAGCAAATTATAGCTGAGGTATTTATTTGATGAATAGTAAAATAATTAGGACTTTTTAATTAATGACTTAAATTTACTGTCTGTCAAAGTATTTGGTGTGATAGAATAAAGGCTATTTTAATTATCTAATACTAAATCAATATTGATTGTTTCCTGAGCATAGTATCTGTATTTTTTCTACTCTCCATGGCAATGTATACATGATCACATTCTATCAGTGAGTAGTAGATAATATTGAAAGAAACAGTGCCTGTAGCGATACATGTATTTTTGGATTTGTAATATTAGAAGTAACATTGTTCTTCTGAGAAGTACATTAGACAGAAGCCTGTCATGTATTTGTTTGCTGGTAGTTCATATTCACCCACAGTTGGTTGTGGGTATTGTTCTAGACTCTAGAACATGAAGAGATGACTGTGCTTCACATGGGAACTGATGTCCGTGGAAGACGAACTGAACAGACTGATTTATACATACATCAAACATTCAACTCACAGATAGTTTTAAGGTGCATGCCAAACTATTGCCCTGGCATAAAATTAAATATATGGTGTTGTGAATTCTGGAGGTCTGATAGTTTACATGGTATACATGTAAACTATGTAATAATTCCAGGAGTGAAAAAAAAATTAATTTCAGCTTGCCCTTCGGACAAGCAACTCTCAAATTTTGTTTCCCTGGGCAAGTCTTAGCTTACTTTTTTATCCAGCTGGCAGACCACTTGCCTGGGCTCTTGCCCATCAGGAAGTGAGACTGAAATGTTGCTTGCCTGACAGGAAAATCCGCTTGCCCTGGATGTCTGGACAGCACTTTCTTTTATCAATCGCTTTGTTCCACCTGCAAATTAAGGGATCACTGGTAGTCTCATGAATTCATAATTTCTCAATTTTCAGTACCTCCTTGAAACAGCTGACAATTTAGGTGGACTACCATTTAAACTTCATGATTTTGGTTTCCGTGGCAGCACATCAGTCGAGGTTAGCATCTTCTGTGAGTTTTAATGAATGGGAGTTCTGTTGGTGTATTGTATATATTCTACACTTAACTGTGATATGATTAGATAACTTATTATCATCTAGTTGAATAAAGCATCGCACTTTTCTTTTATAATCAGACAATTTGAAGACCACTGCCTATAAAGTAAATCACATATAATTCTTTGTCCGTTTGAGGGGTCTTTATCATGGTGATATCAAAATATTAGTGAGACAATTAACTCAATTTGTGTTCTTGTAGTCTGCATCCCTGGGTGGAGCAGCTCATCTTGTCAATTTCTGTGGAACAGACACTGTAGCTGGTATGGTTTTAGCAAGGTAAGTCTCATTCTACCTTCCTCCTTTCCTCTGCAAAACTTAACACAAAATATTCCTAGTGTATGGAAAGTTATCAAACAGTGCATTAAGACAGGGATTTCACACTGTTTTTGTAGCATGAGGTAAAAGCTATTTATCAACATGCATCAAGTCCAAATTAATCATAAATTCACTTTCCCATGAATTTAATTTAGTTAAATGACATTTAACTTAGTAAACTGCCACTAGCTTAGCAGGCGTTCGTTCTTGGCCAGCGGTTACGTATTCAAGTGCAGGCTCACATGGCTCATTTTAGCTTCGTTTCAGCGTGTTTGCTTTGTGTATCAAAGTGGCGGTTTGTGTTTTCTAGCAGCTTGCACTGCTGAGGTGTGTGTATCTTCTAGCAGCTCGCACTGCTGCGGTTCGTGTCTTCTAGCAGCTCGCGCTGCTGCGGTTTTGAGTCTCTAGCATTTTGAGGTTTTTCTAGCAATGGTCATCCGCGTTCCCCCACCCCACCCTCCCTTTGTTTTTTTTTTCTTTCCTCCACTGATTCATTCAGTGTTGACAGGTGCCTGGATTGGGGGCTCATGGCTGGTCTAGGGGCTGGCTGGCCACAGTGGAAGCCCCGGGATATCCCAGGCACCCACCTTCCACTTAAGCAGGGCAGCGGTTAATTGACTAGTTATTGCATTACAATTAATACTTGAGAACTTTAATAAAGGGGGGCCAGGTTATGGTAAACTTCAAAAACCCTTGCAAAATATCTGACACCAGGTGTGTGACTTATACATTAAATACATGTATATAACATTAAGCAAGAAGTAGGGTTAATAATACAAGTCTGTGGTTAAGCCTTGTGGCCCATTAGGCAAGCACTTATCTCTGGTTGAGGGGATACTAGGAGTGCATGTATCTCTATGCCCCCTTGATGTTAGTCTAGGGAGGGGGATTAAGATGCATGTCAACCACAGGGTTATCCCAGAGTTATGTTTGCCAGATCCCATTTGTACACCTGGGTGGAGAGTTGCTCTGTGAGGGTGAAGTGCCTCATCCAAGAATGCAGCACAATGATCCTATGGCCCTCCAGGGCTCAAACCCAGACCACCCGATCCAGAGTCCAGTGCACTAATAACATATTATGAGGCCACCACACCCTCCAGTAATTGAGCAGATTGGTGCTGCAATATTATCTTTCAGCTGATGATGTAAAAGAAGTATACTCAACCAATTGCAAAGAAAATTCAAAGTTCAGATATTAAAGGCCTTACAGTTAAATTAATACCACAAACCTTTTTCTTGTCACAGGAATTATTATGATTGTGAAATTGCTGGCTTCTCGATCCCAGCTGCTGAGCACAGGTAGGCTACAGGGGGCCTGTGTAGCTAACCTGTCTAGGGTTTCTATTTGGGATGTTGGGAGGAAGTGTTTTTAATTAATTTGTTAATAATAAAAATAGCAGTAATATGTAATAATACGCCACTTTCAAGTTGCCTTGTGACTCTTGTTAAAGTGAGTTTTCATGTGAAACCATTCATATGGAAATGTGTTCCCCCTAAAGGATAATTTTCATACTAATCAAAACTATAACAAAATTCTTGAATCTGATTGGTCTTCAGCAGCCCTGATTAGAGCATTAATTGGACAGTTGCACACGTCCTGCTTGTATTTGGACAGGATGCGTCATTTTGCGCGCGCTGTTGAGGTGCACTTTGTTGAGTAAACTGCTGGGCTTTTTCAGCATGCATAACAATGTTTTAAAATCGTTCAGCGCTCAATCCCTGGTTTGTTTGTTTCGCCAATTTTGTCATAGTTTTGATTAATTGGTAACAGGACATTGTGTCGTCCAATTCCAGTCTGTAATCATACTCGTAATTAACAAATCGGACTCCTGCTTTGCGGTCTTCCGATTTTGTTAAATCACTCGTATGATTACAGACCGAATTGGACTCCACTCAGTCCTATTACCATTATATAAATCAAACTCATTTTCTGATAAAAGGTTTTGCATGTAGACACTTTTTGAAAAGCAACCTCTGATGGCAACTTGGAAATGGCATACTGACTTTTTGGAGTCATTGCTTTTGTTCACAGTACAATTACTACTTGGGGAAAAGATGGAGAAAAAGAGGCATTCAGGAATATGTTAGAACAGGTGAGCTGTTTAACATCATTTCGTTTTTCACTCAGTTGTCTTACACATGTTTGTTTGTTTGTACACTTTTGATACTCGCCCTTTCCAAAGGGTACAAGGGGTTTGTTAGTGAAAAACAGCGAAAAATACTGCTTATCTTGGGCAACAGTATTTTATTTTCTCTTTTAAAACTGATGAAAGGTCATCACTACCCTCTCTTTACAGTCCTAATCATAATAATAGAAAGCCATAAAACACTCTTGACTGATGGTGAATGCCTATCAGTAGCTTTCCTTACTCCGCGATACGGCTTCGATATTAGTTTGTTGACAGAGTCTGTATTTCTTTAGTTTCCAAATGGATTGGTCGCTTGTGTCAGTGACAGCTACAACATTTGGTAAGTGAGGTACACTATTCTAAAAATAAATAAATTATTCTTAGGTAGGTTAAGTCTGCATAAGAGACAAGTGGCTCCTCAGGGCGGAGCTTATCCTGATTTTTGTGGCATGAAGCGACTAGAAGTATTTCTACTCCCCCCTGAATGGGATGCTAGTCCATCACAAAAATTTGAAAATGCAACTTTCTTTCTACAGTTAAGCAAACCGTCCACACTGATTAGTCATGAAAACAGAGCTTTACAAAAACCCTCTTCAAACTGGAGGAATCTGAAAACACCCGCTTTGCATCATTGTGTGGATGGAAACATTTTGAAAACTGAGCTTTTTGAAAATAATGGTGTTACGATAATCATGTGATTTCCCATTCTCGTCCCCATAGCCCTATTCTCATCTCTCAGCTGGCGGGACCTTGGCACGAGAATCTCTGGGGACGTAGAATTTTTGAATTAATTTGAATTTTTTGATTGGCTGTTTGGAAACAAAGAAATCTTGAGCGGAAGTAAAAAATGGCCGCGCAGATTGCTGCCGCGAAGTGAGAAACAGCTGTGACCAGCGGCGCTTACAATAAAGTAATGGAGGCTTTGGGTGAAAATTCTCACAATTGTTCATATTCATGGCTCAACACCGCTGTTGTAACAAAACAGCTTTTTGTTGGTTGATATTTTTGACAAGAAAACAACCTGAAATTTTGAGTTTTTACAACGAAACAGTGGGAACCAGGAATTGTCGATCGTGGGATCTTGTGTGAAAAGAGTTTGAGGGTCGCAACAAGTTGGAGAATCACATTCTTCAAGTCAGCTCAGCACTCTACGGTGAGGCAAAAAAGAGTGAGCAGCGAACGTGAAGTGATCTAATGTGTCTTTTTGTTGAGGGCGATCAACATCACATCAAAAATCCCCCTCAGTTTTGACCTATTGCTTCCAAGAATATTAAACACAACTACACTACAGTGCCCTCCACAATTTTTGAATGTTGGAACTGTTTGTAAATACGGGCATAGGGTTGGTGTTATAATACGTCTTAAGTATATGACTAAAATATATTGCCTTTGAAGGTAAACGCTTGTTGATGTATTTTGTTTGCTTAGTTACTGTTGCAGTTAGTGCAACTGCAGGCACCTAGCATACCTAATTGGGAATATGCAGGCCAAAACTCTTCCTGTAAATACAATGTATGCAAATGTTTGCTGATTTAACAATGATTATAAAAATTAGTTTGTGATCAGTGATCAACATGCAAGCAGCTCAGCCAATCAAATTTCTACATTTTTCATAAGTACATACTAGTATATCAAATTGTTGCAGACTAATTATTTTACTGTTTGAAAGCCTCTCCTACAGGATTAGAAATGATGATCACACAAACAGTACCACCACTCACTGTAATAATTTGTAACCTAAACAGAAAATTTCACCCTCAATTAGAGAATGTAGAGCAAGACTAAATAAAGATGCTAAATTCCATTTCTTGTACACAGAAAGACGCGTTAACTATCTCAAAAAAGGTTCAAAATTTTATTTGTCACATTCTTTGTCCCCAAAGCATATTTGCTGAGACAAATTCGTTCCCTTACAAATCCCTATATTTAACTGTAGAAAATGGGAATAATTCAAGACAGATATCCAATACATGTACTTGCCAATCTACCAGGAGATGTGCTTCACCAATTTCGACTGCTCTCATATTGTGTCTCGCATCTTCACAATCCAATAACTTCCTTTTTATAATTTTCCTTCAATTGCCTCCGGGTGGCTATAAATTATTGTAAACTTCAATCGGTTGATATCTTCAATTTCAACCTCGTGGCTCAGTTTTCCGAACCATTAGACAGCTGCCTTGTAAATCATTTTGCTTCACGGTCTGATCTCGCATTTAAAGGCGAAACAATCCAAATAAACGATTCAGTCGAGCCATGTCGGGAGTCAAAAACAAAGGGCAATAACAGAAACATCAGTGGCTTGCCAAAGCAGGTAAAAAATTAGCGTCTTTCTTTAAAACGGCAGTGTTCTTTATCACCTCTTTCTGACAGAGACATTCGCCAAATTGATACCATTTAAAGCCTGAAAAAAAGATTCCTCGGTCCTGCCTCGACGGCCGCCATTTTCACTCCCATACAGTATATAGAAACATCACGACTGCATACATGAAAACCAGAAGTCCTAGAATCTAGGACTGGAAAATCGTATGTCTCCAGAGCCCTTCGATTCTCGTGCAAGGGCCCCGCCGGCTGAGAGATGAGAATAGGGCTATGGGGACGAGAATGCTGATTTCCCTGACAGAGATTTCCACAAACACACACTTCTTTGGTTTTTAGATTCATTCGGCGTAGTGTGGACGGAAAACATTTGATGCGTTTTCAGAGTGAAATCTCCTTTTTCAAATTCCTCCAGCGTAGTGTGGACGGAAAACATTTGATGCGTTTTCAGAGTGAAACCTCAAGTTTCAGATTCTTCTGGCATAGTGTGGATGTGGTTTTAATGTGGTGGTTTCTTTGTATGCAAATAAAGGGAGGCTTGTGAGAAATACTGGGGAGAAGACTTGAAAGATCTTGTCGTTGATCGTGGGGAGAAAAACAAGGGTAAGTCAATTTAGCAATGGTTTTCTTCAAATTACAATGTGAAGTCTATTAAACCAGCGTTTTAAACTGCTAAACACAAATTGTGCGGGGGATTTATGAAGATGAAGGCTGACTAACTGATAAAATTTAACAATTATTTCCAGCTTCAAGTAAAAGCCTTTCTTGTGATAGATGTGTGAATTAGCAATTCGTCTCAGTCTTGATTCTCTTCCTTTATATCAGGTGTGCTTGTTATTCGTCCAGACTCAGGGAATCCTCCTGAGGTGGTGGTAAAAGTTCTAGATATCTTGCGTAAGTCATAGAGCAGTTGAATTCGATTTCAGACTTTATTGTGCGTTTGTCATCGTTTGTGTAGTCCCTCTTTTGCTTGGTCCGTCGTGCGCGGCGCGAGAGAAAAAGGCGAGGATTTCGCGCGGCTAATTTTTTTCGCGCAGTTTTCTTTCGCGTCACACTCGACAGACTGACCG
>CM042748.1:32201646-32206646 GCA_022496165.2 Catalaphyllia jardinei | reverse complement strand
AAATGTTTTCGTCGCGTGACAAGTTGATTACGCAATGTGAAAAACGGGAAACATCGACGAAAACTTGCAACAAAACAATGTTGCGCGACAAGTTGAGGGTTTTTGTATCTCGTATTTCGCCGCCTTTAGATTTAACGGCTTCGAAAACCAAAAATACGCAGCTTATGACCATTTCTATGGAAACGGTCCGTATGGCAAAATCCCGACCAAGAAAGAACCAGTCAGAACGTTAGATTTACCTCGAGACTACCTTGCCATTTAATAAGATCGGGTATCCACACCTTCTTCACGGTTGTGATTTTCTTTGTTTTAACTTGAAGAACTATTAATGGGTTTGGTACTTCGTTACACATCTAAAAATCTCGCTAAGTGCAATAATTGACCGATTTTGTCACAAACTCTCCTAACCATAGCTGCTTATATTTCCTTTTTGAGAATATCATGGTAATTTTCCTCATCTTTTTCACATGTTTTCTCTGTGCAGGTGCGCTGTTACAGAAACTCGATCGTGATACTCAGAAATGTGCCTTCAAGTGCTGCTTTGCTTGCATAAACGGCAAGCCAGTAAGTGCCAGTTTCACATCGTGCTGCAAATGTGTTTAATTGTAAAGATGTCCATGGTGTTACACGGTCACTACCATGGCGGTTTCGCCGCATTTTTGGTTAAAGCGCCGCTCAAATTATCACTGAGTACCTTCACTCGTACTCGAAATTCGCCTACAACAGAAGGTAAAGATATTAAGTGAATACACCTTTCCTTCATTCCATCAAACAATGGTACCGAGTGGAGGTCAGGGTGAACAAAATTACAGCAAATGTATGGAAATGTCCACCTCAACCTCGCTCTGGTGCTATTGTTCGCACACGCTGAAGTGGAATGCGGGAAAGGTCTGCTGTTGAAGGGAGAACCAGTAGTAACTCATTTCAGAGTTGCTTGTTACCTCTGTTTCAAAACGAGTCGCGGTGTACACCCTTTCACATGGAATTGAGTTTGATCTGCAAGACAATGAACGTGCAAAAAAATCATTTTTTTCATTTTTAATTATTTTTATATCTCCACACTAATATACAATACAAAAAGCTCATTTCAATCTAGGCTGTGCAACACGACTCGTTTTCAAAGAGAGGTACAAAGCAGCTCGGAAACGGCGTATTAGCTTTCAGCGATTTTTCCAAAACACGACAACATAATTTGAAAAAGTCTGTTTTTCAGTTTGATATCACGACCTTGTGCATGCATAATCTATTCTCTTTCTTTTTTTAGCGTCAGTTGGGTAGCATTCAAAAAGTAATTTTTTCACAAAACTAGACCCGTATTAAATTTAGGTTTCCATGATGTCTGAAAGGATTTGACTTTTTTAGAAGGCAGCGTAACCGAGTGGTTAGGACGCCAGTCTCGAAACCCGGAGGTCGCGGATTCAAGTCCCGCTCTGACCATTAAGCTAGAGTTGTTTCCCAGTAGACCCTAGTTCAACTCCTCGGTAATGCTTGTTAATAGCCAACTGGTCTGCCTCCTGCCTGTTGGGATTATTTTGAGCCTATTATTTTTATTTGATATATTTGTTTCTTTCATTTTAAGTGCCATGCCTGTGAACTGGCTAGGTCGTACTAAGCGCATTGAACACTATGAACATCAATATTTGAACATTCTCGTGATAGTCTCCTGTGTGCAGCGACCTTTTCTGCTGAATCACAGGATGAACTTCACAGCAAAATGCACTGTTTAAATTACAGTCCGTTCAACCCGTCGAGTCAGTCAAAAGACTTTGTGCTCTGCTTACAAGCTATTCAACTCTTTATCCAGGTCAATGTTTACAAGCAACCTATCACTGATTCATCAAAGAATTCCAAGAAAGGCTTGTTGTCCCTGGAGCTTAATGATAAGGGAGAGTATGTAACAGTTGAAGAGGGAAGAGGCCACGCAGAAAAGGTACAGTTTTCTGCCATTTCCTATTAGTATGCGTCTTACGGCGTAGCACCGGCAGGACTCGCTCACAGTCAGTCGCCATGTTTCCTCGGCTACATTTCGCGTCGTCACTGTAATTTTTTGTGTTTGTTTTAACTGGGCACAGTGATCGATAACGTTTATTTTGATTTCATAAAAATCAACTGAAACTCTCACCTCACCAAAAACTAGTCAGAAAGAATAACATAACCAGTGACTGGCGAGGGACAATACATCGTTTTGTTGGGGAGCTGGGGATCAGGGATGGGTGCAGCGGTCAGAGCGCTTGCCTTCCACCAATGTGGCCTGGGTTTGATTCCGGCCCAGTTCCATATGAGTTGAGTTTGTTGTTGGTTCTCGCGTTGCTCCGAGGGTTTCTCTCCGTGTTCTCCAGTTTTCCTTCCTCCGCAAAAACCAACGCTGTAAATTCCAAATCGACCATGATAAAGGACTCGCATGAAAACCATCTAAGGCTGATATGGCTTTCTCTCTCTTTACATTGTAATTTATAGTCCGTGTCGTTTAACTTTGCTGTGTAATTTGTCGCAAACGAAGCGCTCTCTATCAAAAAAACAACTTTTTTTTACACCGCTGAATCTGACATTTGGTTGTTTTTCGTCATGGCCGGCAGGATCTTCTCCAGACTGTGTTTGAAAATGGAATACTGGTCAAGGAATACACTTTTGCTCAAGTCAGAGAAAATGCCGAGATTCCATTGGTGAAAGAAGCAAAGAAGATGGCTCACTGAGCGATCAAGGGATAGTGTTCGTTTGCGTGCGTGCAAATCTATGCTTATCCTCGAGTCTCAGTCATTCAGACTAGACCTGGGCTTGTACCAAGAATTTAAAAACACACACAACCTTGAACACTCACTTTCTGTCTGACGTCAAACGCTTATGTAAACCAGGTCCTCAGGCCCTCTAAAGCTAGGCACACACTAGGGGACAAGTCGCGAGGACTTATCCCTTAGTGTGTACACGCTAGAAAATTGACCGATTTGTGGGACTATTGGTCGGTCCCTGCGACTAGTCCCAGAAATCAAACCAGCTTAATTCGTGAGACCAGTAGCTACTAGTCGCAGAGACCATAAAATGTAGTTCCTGCAACTTGAATTTCGATGCAAAATACGAGTTCACACTAGGGGACTGGTCCCCGAAGCAAGTCCCTGCGACAAGCCCCAGCGACTAGTGCTCTAGTGTGCGCCGACCTTAAATTAGTGAGCCACTAATTTTAGACAGATAAGTCCAGGATTGAACGCTAATGAGATTCAAATTCCTTATGATAAGCATCACAAAGTGTCTTCATTGGTAAAAAGTCACCTAAACACACAATTCAGTCAATTATGAAGTAGTATGAAAATTTCAAATAACCCTGTCAAGTATAAAGTACTAATTAAACAATACCTGCGTTCAATCGTGGACATAAGTGATTTTAGAGAACCTGAACCTAAATATGTTTTACCATAGAACCTCTCCTACTGGTAGCGGTCTTTTCCCCTTCCCTCCCGTGAACATACTCTTGATTATGGTCCAAACCGCTTGCAAAGACTTATTTTTAATTTCCATTTGACTCTTGTCCTCAGTTGACACTCTAACTTGACCAAATGGTGTCGTGTACCGAAGGTTCGACTGTCCATGCGATAGGACACTGACAGTAGTCGAGACACAAACATGCAGGACGGTGGAATCTTCGTTAACCGACACTTCCCGTGAACGTACACTTCATGGTCACAGCGACATACAAGGGACTATTTGTAACCTTCCGTAGGCGGACAATGCTCCTTAGTGGGCGTTGGTTCTTGCTCCAAGCGTGTACGCTTAAGGCATATAGGCAAAGGCACGACGTTACATATGATAAAGTTATTGATAGTGTTCCCGTCGCGCAGAATTTAGAGCAAAGGAAAGTCCGTTTTTTGTGGATTGTAGTGAGAAGATATCACTTAGAAGTTTTTAGACTGACGGTGAAACGACAAATGGACGTTAACCTGCTGTATTTGCACATTAATAATACACATGAAAAAATTACTCGATTCTGATTGGCTGAGAGCAGTGCAGTTCAAGTGTAACACCAGTGCAAGAAGTGTAACACCGGTATAAAAAGTGTAGCACCGGTGCAAATTACACATCGTAATTCTGGATTACAAGACAATGAGAAATTTTGTAGGCCAATGATGTTATGTAAAGCGATGACAAAAAATTTGTGCAGAATCTCTGAAAAAATTTTCTCGAATACGTAAAAAATGGTTTCAAGAAACATCTTCCGGCACTTTTTCCGCGCGAATTTTTTCATGTTTGTATTACTAATAAGTAATCATACGGTTTTTCACGTTCAATTTTAAATTAATTTACACTTGTGAGTTTTTCAAAATGCTGAAATTTTACTCGCCGAAGCGGCTCGTGCAATTTCAGCTTTTTGAAAAACTCACTCGTGCAAATTAATTCGAAATTGAAATCGAAACCGTATGATTACCTATACTAACAGTAAAAATGCAAGATTGTTTGAACATGTTCAAGTTTAGTTTTACCAAAGAATAACTTACGAGAAATACCGCCGGTTCATGCTCCGCGTGAAGTTTGAGCGTTTACGTTTTTTGCGCTGAAATTTATTTTAAATCACTTCAGGAAAATTTAATGGTGAACAATAAAATGAGGTTAGTTGTCTGGAATAATAGCTGCCCTTAAGAATCAGACAAGTAGTTTTGTTATACCTCCCAACTCAAATACGTTTTCCGATGGGAGGAGAACGTGTCACGTGTCGTGGGTCAAAACTCACTGAAGAGGCTATAACTCCTAAGGGAAACAACTTCCGCCTCGCGCGTGATCAGTTCGTGCTCCTTGAAACTGCGGTAAATTTGTGAGCCAGCCAGCCTCAAACGATTTCTTCGCAGTTTTTTTTTATTTTGGAGTTGGGAGTTGTAACTAAACACTTAGGCCCCGTTTACACGGGTCCGGGGGAACTAGACGAATTTTTGAACGGCTAAGTGTGCAAGTTTGGGACCTGAAAAAAGCAGGTCAACTTTTTGACCGGCACGCTTCCATATTTGTACGGACCCGTG
>CM042748.1:32174166-32185599 GCA_022496165.2 Catalaphyllia jardinei | reverse complement strand
CCCCGGCCAGGGCTCGAACCCGGACCGCTCGATCCGGAGACGAGCGCACTAACCATGAGGCCACCATACTAATTTTGGTTAGACATGGTAAGCTGACACTTCTGTTTTTTACAAGGGAGTAAATTCAATTAGAGCTGACGAATTGTCACCACTTATTCCCATGAAATGTCTGAAGTAACACTTTTGCTTTTCACATGGGAGTAAATTTAATTGGATCAAACAAGTTATGGCCTCTTGTTCCCAGGATATTAAGCAAAAAAGAAGTTAACATGTTGGACAGCTTTTAGGTGTCTGCAGCAGCGGTTTGATATGGTTAATTCATGGGCATTTTATGATATTCGTTTCAGTCCGAGATCATTTTGTTTAAGGTAAAAAAGTATGAAAACTGTTCAAAATAATGTTCTTATCTTAGCGATATAAGATCGTAGGTACATCAGCTTCTCAGTTTCCTTCTTGCTGTCATTGTAGCCAAAAAACTTGTCAAATTAACTAAATCGTCACTATAAAGAGTCGCTTAAATGCTCCTATTTTCATAACCTTTTAATGAAAAAAAACCAACTCTTGCACGCCTTGCGTGCCTATGATTAATTTTGTCTTTTTTACAATCGTCTTTATTGCCATTGAAATTAATCTAGTGTCAGTTTATGTGCTGTTTTAGAATTAGTACCTCTAAATTGCCGACGAGCAATCTCCCTTCTCTTTTATATGGGAGTTCCCCCCAAGCTAAAAAGCAAATTGCTGCATGATTCGCAGTCACAACACAAGACCGCGTGCTTCCCACTTAGCTTTTCTATGTATTTATTTTCATTATTTTCCAGTGAGCGCCTGTTAACATAGCTTAAACAGCTTAAACATAAGGCCTGGATTTATAGGCTCAGAAGATTCCACTACAGGGAGTCGAAACAGACCCAATATTTGTCGACATAATGACTTTGTGAAAGTTTGAATTAACCTGTCTTTCATTTGACTGGATTAATCGGATGAGATGGCGGCTTAATTGCTTCTGCCGCTTTAGGAAAGCATTCGGCAAGAGAGATGGTATAATTGTGTCGAATTCTATAGTTTGTGGGGGTTTCCTTGAAAACAGCTCTGGCTCGTGTGAATGTTCTTCTGGACTGAGGACACCACGAAGTAAATATCAAGAATCGCTCAGTTATCAGAATAGAAAAATCAAAAATCCTGCTAGAACTTTCTTCGAATATTAATTGTCACTTTCTATAAGTTTATACTTTTCAAGAAATTCACAGAAATAGAAAAGACGAATTTTGCTTCGTCAATTTTATTATTATAAATTGCCAATTGTAGCCAAATGCTACTCGCTAATATTAAAACACCTTGGAACGATGGGAAAAAAAAATACTAATTAATATTATGCGAATTTGACAAGAGCCCTTCGCGAACTTTCGTTTCTTGCAGTGCAAACATCGATCGCTAGATTTTTTTATTTATTGCGGGCCATTCTTTCCAACAATGTTCATTTCGACTTGATATTAGACCTATGAAGATGCATTTTTAGCGTCTGAAAATAGCTCGTGATTTTTGCACTTTCACATGCGAGCAGAATTTTTCATGGGTAATGAATGCCTCTTGAAACGTCGGCTTAAAGCCACAAACCTGCTCGGGAAACGTCCAGGTCAACCTAATATGTTTGAGAAATCTATTCTACGTCTACTTTGGGGCAATTCCTCACTGAGGGAGCCACGAATGAATATGTTTGGTTTTAACAGGACTGACTCTCCTCTAAATCATAGAACGCCAAGCCCCCCGTCCCCCAAAAAGAAACACACAAGCCTAACTTGGGTGCTGCTCGCTTCGAGACCAGCGTTCGTTTATTGCACTATAGCAAGGTAAACACCACGTACAAGCATTACAAGCATAGCAAAAGCTACCGAAATGGGGTTGTGGGACAACAGCTGGGTGAAAAACCTCTCCGTGCGCCCACTTGCCCCTAAGAGGAAAACCCCAGGCCAGCTGAACCCCAAATCGGACGGTCCCCCGGGCAAGACCAACAAAAAACAAAAAACCTAAATGCCTAAAGCCTTAGAAACAGACAAACGAGAAGCGAGAGAATCTTTGACATAGCCATCTTTGGCGGAAACACTAGACCAGCGACCGTGACGTAAAAAGAGACGATCCGGAACACCGGCATTAGCTGCAGCAGTAGCTCCGCCACTCCTAAGACTGTGAGTTCCAATACGCGCTAAATCAGGAACAATGCCTCTGAAAACCTCAATTACTAATTCTCTTAGCCTAGTGTAACTAAGACCTCTAGCTCTAGCCTTATAGCCATATTTGGTTCTAGTTAACTGGCAAAAAAGAGGACTGTCGTGACTAAGCTGAGCCTTATCGAGATACCGATTCATCATGTTAACAGGACAGGTAACTTTCCCTGTAACAGCTACAACAACCCATGCACCGTCCCTGTATTTATCGGTTTTACTAGACTCAATGAACAACTGTAACTTCTCACTATCGATTTCAACATCTGAGCGAACTAATTTCGCAAGCTCATCAAATCTAAGAAAAGCTGCAAAGGCCAGCAGACAAATTAAAACAGAACGAATGTCATATAAAGAAGCCATCGACAGGGCTTTAGAGTTAACTAATTGTTCCAATTAAGCAACGGTAATAGGTTCCTTCTTGCACGTATGTTGGGCCAAAAGACGCTGAGCACCAGCAAGAACATCCTTCACCAACGGGTGCTCTGAAGGCGATCTCTCCCCAGCCAAATGGTGAACCCAAGCAATGGCATGAACGGCAGACTTTATGGGAGCAGCGGTCCTAGCTTCCGCCATCAAGTGACGCAAATAGAGAGCGAAGTGATAAGGAGACGCAGGAAATGCTGGCAAGCCCTGATCGCGCGCCCAACGCTTCCATCTGGCGTAGGTCGCGGAATACTTGGTAGCAGTACTGGGAGCTCTTCCCGCCAAAGCTACATCAGGAAGCGAATCGGCTAACAATCTTAACTCAAAGTCGTCCCGAGGAACCGCAGCCTGCAGGTTCGACCACATGGCGGACTTAAAAACGTCTACAAAAAGGAAAAAGAGGAAAAGAAAAAGACACACACGGCAACAAAAATATATGATACAATAAAAACAAAACACGAACGCCGGAAAGCGAGACCGAGATGAAAGACCCACTCTTTCACAGCTAATATATATACACCCGCCAAAATACCCCACATACCAACGCACAAACAAACAAAGATAACGATGAGAGCATATTTTCCTGCTAATTCCGCTGTCAAACGCAGGAAAATACTACTCTCCTCTAAATCATAGAACGCCAAGCCCCCCGTCCCCCAAAAAGAAACACACAAGCCTAACTTGGGTGCTGCTCGCTTCGAGACCAGCATGCAGATACACACGAGAGCCCGAGAACGGGAATCGAAATCTAGCGAACAGCAAAGGAACAAAACAACAAGCAAAAGGTAAAATCAGAACGAAAAATCGATAGAAGCAAAGAATAAACTACAGTCAAACCACCCAAAGGCTAAGAACAGGTGATAAAGGCTAACAACAGAGTAATAACATAAGCACCCACTGGCTAAAAAGAATTCAACGCGACTCCCTGGTCTTTCAACTACACGATAAAGCGAAGACTACCCATAAACTAAAGTAAGAGCCACCCACTGACCTCATAAATCAACGGCCACCCACTGACCTCATTAAAAATCAACAGCCACACACTGGCCTTATTAATCAAAAAACCTCCCACTAGCCCTAAAATCAACAGCCACCACTGACATTACAATCAACAGCCACCCACTGACCTTATTAATCAACAGCCACCCACGGGCCTTATTATTCAACAGCCACCCACTGGCGTTATAATCAACGGCCACCCACTGGCCTTATTAATCAACAGCCACCCACTGGCCTTATTAATCAACAGCCACCCACTGGCCTTATTAATCAACAGCCACCCACTGGCCTTATTAATCAACAGCCACCCACTGGCTATAGACTAAATAAAAATACCCCCAAACAAAAGGTCACCTAGATTATACCCCATAACTATGAAACTACTTACCAAACAGACAGAGCCACATTTCGCACACGAGCCAAGATCACTGGTGCAAAAACCGGCATTGAAAAAGCGAGCGGTTCTGAAATTAATGCGAACTGCCAAAACTCTGAAGTGAAGATCTTCCCTGCCAAAAACACCATGACTGTGACGACCGGGACAGAACGTCGACTTCAAAGGAGGAAGATCCATCCAGTCCACCACAAAAGATGCAAAATGTAAACCGTCGGAAGTAAGAAGAGGCCAGAATGGAGCGGATCGCCATAAAGGAGTAATCAAAGTCCCTTTTGCACAACATGATCTCATATGCCTGAGAGCTCTCGCAACCAAATGAGGCGGCGGACAAAGCCAGTTGTTCTCAAACTCCCACGATCTTGTAAAAGTGTCCATGGCTTCACAAAGAGGATTCCAAAACCTGGAATCAAATCTGGGCAATAAACAGTTATGTTCATCAGCAAAACGATCAACGGTGTGGGGCCCCCATCTAGAATTCAAAAGCTGGAAAATGGGCAGACTAACAGACCAATCGTCAGGGTCAACAATACGACTCAAATAATCAGCTTGCTCATTACTGGCCCTAGGTACCCATTCGGGCTCGATTGAAATACCGTGAGAAACACAAATATGAAAAATGCGCCTGGCTTCTTCTTGTAAATGCAATTTTGGACTACCGATGTCAATTATACGGGCAACGTTCTGATTATCGGTGAACCATTTAACACACAACCCCGCCAACTTAGGGGCAAAAGATTCTAAAACTTTACGAACAGCTAAAATCTCACGCAACGTTGAGCTTTGATTCGCCATGTCCGAAGACCAAACACCTTGCGCGGCCACCTGAGGGCCAAGTTCAACAATGTAGCCGCCATAACCAGTGTCACTCGCATCCGAGTAAGCAATCCTTACTGTACTGGACTTGAACCAAATAGGACGCCCATTGTGCTGATCCAAATTTGAAAGCCAAAACACTAACTCACTCTTGACAGAGTCATGAAGAGTAAAAGGACAAAACCAAGATACTTGCTCCGAAATCTGGGAATACATTGATCGAGACATCAAACGCGCACTGTTGCCAATAGCCAAAAACATAGAAATAAGCTGGCCAGCAACGCTGGCAAGTTCCTTGGCCGTTACAAAACGTTGCGAAAGAATGCGCGAAATGCTCTCCTTAAGCTTCATAATTTTAGCACTCGGCATGGAAATGAGACAACGACTAAAATCCAAACAATAACCCAGCCAAACACCAACCTGAGATGGAATCCACACAGATTTTTGGTCGTTTACAAAGAAACCTGCCTTTTCCAAATCGACACGACAAAGACGACTAACTTCCTGACAAGCGATGAAATCAGGAGCGCCGCCAATACCGTCATCAAGAAACATAACGACACGACGACCAAGACCCCGCCAGTAGCCAACAAGCGCCCGCACTAACTTGGTAAAAATATAAGGCGCTGACGACAAGCCAAAAGGCAATACCGAAAAAACAAAATATTTGACACCAAAATCAAACCGCCAAGAAAAACCGAGATATTGCCGATGATCAGGAAATATTTCAACGTGATGATAACCGGATTTGAGATCGAAAGTGAAGAAAAAATAACCCGACTGAAATAAATCAAACACAGTACGAACATCTTCATATCGAACCGACTGCTTCCAAACGAACTTGTTTAAATACGACAGATCCAAAATAAGCCTGCATTTCCCACTGGACTGCTGTACAACGTGTAACGGATTAATGAACACGGGCGGAATGTCAACTTCCATAACACATCCACGCTCAATTAATTCAGAAATGGCTTCATTGACAAAATCCTTAAACTTAAAAGCAGAAGATCGATTAGGAATAGCATAACTTGCCGGCAAATTGAAAAAAGGAATTCTGTACCCATAAACAATGGTACTGATGATGAAATCCGAAGCCTGAACAGAATTCGACCAAAAATCAACGTGAGATTTAAGAGAGCCAACTTGAAATAAAGTAAATTCAGAAGAGCTCTCAAATTCAAATGCATCACTTGCTAGACTTATCTGATCTTGTGAAGGACCTGACGTTGGGGCAGCTTCTTCTCCAGTGTCCTTCCAATCCACACGCAAAGCAAACTCCGGCTTGAGGTCTTCTTCTGAAAACCCCTGGGATAAAGTTGGCCTGCCGAAACTGAAAGGGCTTCTGAAAGGACTGGAAAGAACTGTCAGTAGAGGAACGCAAATGCAAATAATCATTACTGGGAGCAGAGTAATTGGATTTAAACCCCGTAGATCTGGACCGCGATTTCTCTTTCTTGGCGTCCCAAGCCTTCTTGGCGGATTTTTCAGCCTTGGAAATACGCCGCTCATCGTCCGGTGTATCTGCTAAATCATCGGCCAAATACGCTGAAACAGTAGCCCAACCACACTCTGATCGATCGGCAAGCTTAATCAATTTCTGCCGCTCAGCCAAAAGTTTCTTACCTTCCTCTAACTCCTGCTTGGCTTTATCCAGCTTCTTCTTGTCAATGGCAGCAATGGCCGAATCGAATTTGGTTTCCAAGGAGTCGTTAAAGTTAAACTGCTTTTCGTTGCCGACTTTTTTTTTCCAACTAATCGACTGATCTTCTTTTACTTTTTTAACAACAGACCGAACAGAGTCTTCCTGGTCTTCAGAAATGCTTCTCTTGAGATCTTGCAATTTAGAATCGACGCAACTCAAAATCTTCTCTTGAGACCCCGCCAAAATTTCAATCAGCTCTGCTTTCTCCATCACCAAAACACGAACGCCGGAAAGCGAGACCGAGATGAAAGACCCACTCTTTCACAGCTAATATATATACACCCGCCAAAATACCCCACATACCAACGCACAAACAAACAAAGATAACGATGAGAGCATATTTTCCTGCTAATTCCGCTGTCAAACGCAGGAAAATACTATTTTCATTTGCACATAGAAGAATATGCAGATTTTTGGAAGGTGCCGCTAGGTAACCCCTTTTGTTGCGTCTGCATATGGCAGCTAATGCTTAACCTAAAGCAACGAGACTTTCACACATTGTTTCTTCGTGCAAATTAGGGCCATTTAGCAGCTCTTAAGGTCTCACATGAATGGCTTGCTACCCTTTGAGAGTACAACAGAACAAACAACTGAAACAATGCCCTAGCCCTAAAACAATATCAGCTTCTATAATGATAAAACAATAGCAGTTTACGACAGTTCTGGTAAATTATCGTGTTTAGCGTATTTGACGCCATAACTCTATAAACCCAAGTTTCGCTCAGTATATGTTTCAGGTTTGAGCCATGTAATCCTTTGTCTAGCATCTTAACTTTGCTATTCATAAATTGTTTAGAATTCGAATCAAAGGAAGTAGATGCTATGGGAATCCCGTAAAACCTCTCTTATTTCTGACACGTATTGCATACCCCTCATGACAGTTTCCAAGGCCGTGAACTGAAGGTCTAGTGAGTTACGAATTTAATGCGGTTTCTGTGAGACCGGTGGTGATGAAAGACTCACGGAAAGATAACATACCGGCCATCATTTTGTAGATTTTATTGAAGACAAAAATGGAGAATAGATCTGAGCGGTAAGAGAAAACTGGCGTGCGCGTTTGCATGTGTTTAAAGAACAGTCGAAAAATGACAATAAAGGCACTTTTCGCTTTTATCTCGCCATTCTCAGAAAACCATTTCAATACAGTGGCAACAGCGAACCAAACAAAACGAGCATGCACCTAGATATTTGACGGTCGGAACTTTATTAGAACATAAGATAATGCTAATTTGCTTTCCTTTGTCTTCTTGGAAAAACAAAGACCCCTTGAATTAATATTAGATACCGTTAATTCGAACCCTTGGGGTTACGGTTGAATATGGTTAGAGAGCGTCCGCATTTCTCGGTATGTATCTCTTACATGACCTTGAATCTAAGCATAAAGCGGAATGGTTAGGAAGCTCGGCAAACATCAAACGAGCAAACAAAGATGCCAAGATTTAGGTTGGAAGGTCCACGACCGTGCAAAATCTTTTGTTTTGTGCTCATACACTATGCATGAGCTACGTAACCAACACGTTTCTATTGGTTAGATCCTCAGTACAGAGTAAACGACTATTATGTTTTGTGCCTGGTCAAGGGCAAAAAAGCGAACAAAAACCTACAACAAAAAATTTTGTCGAGTTTCATAACCATTCCCCTCTATTAACTATGACCTAAGGGTGCCGAAACGGATTTTGCGTTTCTTTTCTAAACATTTGGAAATTTATTAGAACATAGGATAATGCTAATTTGCTTCCTTTTGTCTTCTTGGAAACACAAAGACCTCTTGGATTAATATCACGAAAAAGTCAGATACCGTGAAATTGAACGCTTGGGCGTAGGGTTGAAGATAGTCAGAGACCTCCGCATTTCTCGGCAATTACTTTGACATGACCTTGAATTTAAGGGTGCGTTTCTTAGAGAAAACCCGAAAGAATCCGAAAAACGGATTTTGCTCTTCTTTTCTGAACAGATCGATCCAAGGTTTGTCGGATCATGGTACGTCAAGCATACTTGGTGGACCGAAGAATCCACTCTGGAAGTGAATTAATTAATTGCTTCCTTTGACGCACCATGATCTGCGAGATCTTGGATTAATCTGTTTAGGAAAAACGCAAACTTCGTTTTCGGATTTTTTGGGATTTAAGAACCCAAATTTGGATTTTCTTAAAGAAACGCACCTTTTTCAATGAGTTGGTTTGCTTTGGATAACGCATACGTGACAGCATGTTGAATTATTTGATCTGTTTTTATATGTGCATACATAATACCCCAATAATGACTACTCGAGCATAAAACAAGGTGTGTTTACAAGCTCAACTGCATCTGAAATCAACCACTTCACTGCAGAGCGCTTTGCCACAACTCTCCACAAGTCAACAAAGGAAATTTTTCTCAGGTGAGCTCTTGTTAGCTTCGACTTGATTTCTATTCCTAGAAACGTTTCTGGAACTTGCCCAGTTTGAGTACGATCAGTTATACTATAAACAAACCAACGGATTTCCTTTACCTTCACCTCTCCTCGTCTCTTTCCACTTTGTGAATTGCTTTACTGCGTCAATCACTGCTAGAAATCTCAGTGCAGTAGTAGATACAGACGTTGTGAAATATTTATGCATTATTATATGTTTTCCTCTATTAAGTCTACCATTCTATCTGACCGCCAGAACTCTTAAGGCGTGTTACGTGAGTCAAAGTCAAACATTTATTATTTACTATGTTAGACAAAACAAGTTTTCGCTGGCGTCAATGTTCATTACGTTGGCCAGTAAATAAGAATGCGAGTTTTGCAATTATTTTGTCATTTTAGCCAGGACTTCTGGAGAAAACAGCCCTTGCAGAGAAGCCTATTAAATCGAAGTTTGCTACGGGGCTGCATGTTACGTAATAAGATAACGATTTGTAATCGGAAGAACTGTTTAACTATTACATGTTAACAGTAACTTAAAGATGAGTCAGAGTGTTTGAATAATAAGATTAAGCTGGCTTGAGACGATTGTCTCTCGGTTCCTTTCCACTTTCTGCGCCCATCGATCTGTACAATTGAATATGAACTTTTATCCTAAACGGTCTAATGTACCGGTCAATTCCAAAACCGCCCATGCTCCTCCTCCCCCCCCCCGGGGGCAAACCCCGGGGCATTTGACTTTTTTGAAAAATTTTGGTCAAATTTCCCGCTATGTTGCCAGTTTAGACGGTCAAATACCCCACCCGTTAGAGCTTCAAGAGGGTCAAAGCCCCCACCCTCCAGGCATGTAAAAGCAACTGTGGAAACAAGTTCTGCAAAATTTTCAGCCAATACGAATTTCTTGTTCAGCTTGTCTTTTCTCCTCACTTTAAACAAAGGCATATTCCACGATATAACTATATAAAACGACAACAACAGAAAAATCCGCGTGGAATCGACAAGAGCAATGACCCGTGAACGCAGCCTACGTGCTGAATCAAAGAATTGCAAAATCCTTTTGCTTCTGACCGCTGACAGATGTTTTGACACGAAAGTCAAATGCCCCACCGGGCGGGCCTCATTTTGGGTCAAATTCCCCACTGTACGGAGCTTAACGCGAGTCAAATGCCCGGGGATTGCCCGGGGGGTGGGGGGTGGGCGGCTTTGGAATTGACTGGTACATAAAGCCCCTTAAAATGGCTATAATTTTGCTGGGGTCCACGGACACGTTGCATCTTTTAGCTGTTGCAAAGTTTTTTTTCAAAATGCGTTCATATTTTTAAGTTGAATAATCGTTACAGATTCCTGATTTGACTCAGTGTTATGCAACACGCGCACGTCAACAACGGAAATTGTTATTTTGAACTTGGTCGGTTTTTTTTAATTCTTGTTATATTTCCACTGGTTAATACAAAGATTTATGGTACAGATTTACCATCTCCGCTCTTAAACACGATACTAGTCTGGATTGCAAGTGGTATAAATCCCAAACGTATGCATTTATATGCAGGGTCGCCTTTTTTGTACTTTGTTTTACACTTTGTTATGTTAATTGAATCCAATCTACATTCAGTATTCGAACGGAATAGCTGCGATTGAATATTAACGTTCTTGATAAACATAGCAATACAGTATGGGATTAATAGCGCACCTTCACTTAGCGGATCGCTTCATCTGTTTTGACTGAAACGAGCAGTGTAACAAACACATTAATTCCTTATTTTCGCTTTCTTGATTTGGTAACACTTGTTGAACTTTAAAGTGAGTTAGTCAGGAAATATCCAATTGAGCAGCACAATTCGTGATTTGCATTACATTTTCAGTAAATGTTGAATCAATGAAAAAAAAAAACTGAGATGCGCATTATCCAATTTGCAAAAAACGCGAACTTCTGTTGAGTCTGATTCCAAACTCTTGCAAAGAAATGTACGGAACACCCGCGGGTCAGATTGGCTTATCAACAAACTCTGCAAAAACTTGAAATTGTCGCTAAATTTCAGGAGCGCGAGGTAGCTATTTGTCAACCTCTTTTGAAATGTCGCGCTAACATTAGGCCGGCCGTTAGTCTCCTATAAAGTATCGATACATTGTCAGTTTTACAATGTCAGTTTCACTGGAAACAGTCAAGTTCGTAAGCGAGACTCACTTCGAGCACACTTAGAACTAGGGGTATACCTATCGATAGAGTGCCAACGACCAAATAATTTGTGGTATAATAAGGAGTTTATTAATACAGCATGACGGATTTTTGGTTCTCTTTATTTGCAAACATTACCGAGAGAAAATTATAACGCGTTTACCGCCCGGTAACGTTCGTCACGCAATCCAGTAGGATATTGAGAATTAATTCCATGAGTATCCTGAATATCAAGAGTTTTGCAATGTATCGCTGCTCCGTCGAACTTTCAGTTCAATATGATGAGCAAAGTCAAAGTGAAAGTGAACA
>CM042748.1:32164166-32169166 GCA_022496165.2 Catalaphyllia jardinei | reverse complement strand
GATTTCACGTCAGTCGTCACTGAGGTAAACGTACAGGCACGGAAATGAATTATAGTTTGTATTTATCTTAGTATCCACCACCCCTTAGAATCACTTCACCTCAAGTAAGCGTGAGAGAAGGCAAGATTATCAAAAGTCAAAAAGTCTAAACTGGTTTGCCGTTGATTGAAAAGGGAAATAGGTGAAAATTTTGAAAGAGTTTTGTAAAACCGAGTTGAAAGTCCATAAATAAGAGTTATTGACCAAGCTTGTTCGGTCAAGATGGCTGGATATTGGCCAAGTTGTTTTTCGCGCAAAAAAGAACGAGGCCAATATCCAGCCATCCTGACCGAAGAAGCTCGGTCAAGAAAGGATTTATTGTATGACTTTTGGGAAAATTTTTCTGTCGAGACACAGCGGGTAGTCCCGAGCGGGCTAGCCTCCTACGCTGACGTTCTTAGGCTTGTCACGCGTTCCTCCCCACGAACGTCTGCTCAACGGACCGGCCACTTCCGTTCACTGGCGGTTAGCCTTTGTTTCAAAAGAACTAGTCCGCTGTTCTGTTAATGTTGACATCTCTGTTGTTTGCCAGGCTGTGTGCCATGTGCTTATGCATTGTCTAGGCTCATCTATATTGCACCATATTTGCTTTCGAGGGGCAAAATGTGGAAATGTTGCTTACCTGCATTTAACATTGTGGCGCTGGGCCCGTTTGTTTCATTAGAACTATTTGTAAGTAGAGCGTATGTTGCTTCTTATCACGCATATCATATTTACCCACGTCCGGTTTTTTTTTAGAGACGCCGTAGCTTTACTTCGAGAAAGCTTCACGGTTCTGTAAAGAAGTTCTTATGTTTCTTCCATCAATTTGCTTAAGCTTATGTTTCTCGAGTTCGATGAATAGGTTTATTGCTCCTTTTGTCCCTTCTGGCTCCACATAATTAAAATGTAACTGTTTACGTGCGAATCAGTTGATTGTTTTGCGTGTTGTATATGCCATTGTTTGACTTAGGCAAGACGTACCGGTCTTCAATGTGGATCTTATCAGTTGCCGGTACTTCTGAAATAATATGTACGTCTGCATTTGCTGGTGCAACTCGTACGTAAGTGAGAATGTTGAACATTTTGCGGCGCAAATTTCTCGTGTTGAAACGTTGGGTTAAAGTCGGTCAAAGTCCAGCTTTCCACGGAAAGGCAGAGAAGCTATGATTGGCTAACTGCCAACGAACGGATGTGACCGGTCCGTTGAGCAGACGTTCGTGGGGAGGAACGCGTGACAAGCCTAAGAACGTCTGCGTGGGAGGCTACGAGCGGGCAGGATGGAGATAGCCCCATCTTGCCCGCTCGGGTAGCCTATTAAAGCACAGGATTCGGACCATCTTGCCCGCTCACGGAGCTAGCCATATAAATTAACAATTATTCACCGTTCGAAGAGTGGAGGGGAATAGTCCACCACTTTCACCGACATATGTACCAAACTAGCTGAATAACTAGCGGAGCAAAGGGTAACTTTATTTGTGACAATATACCGACAAAAGCCATTTTCTTTTTCTTCGGCTGCTTGGAGATGAATAGTACTTGACCAATCACCTCCGAGCTAGCCAATCAGCGTGCTCGAAAAGTACTGTTCACTTGTGTGGTATGCTAATGACGGATATTGAAATAACGACGCCATAAAACCATATCGTCGTTTCTGTATCAGTCCATTACATCAAGGTCATAAATGGCTGAAAGTAGTGTCGGCCGGTATAGATCGCCAGAGGCGAAAGCGAGGCGAGCGCGAGGGCAGGAGCCCGAAAAAGTTGCTATTTTCGCGCTCCTCCCCTCGCGCGCGACTCGCGTTCGCGCTCGCCTCGTTTTCCTCTGTTCGCCTAAAATACGAAAAAATTACGTCTGTTCTGCAGTCATGATATGCAGTGAAGGATTATTGTAAGCAAACGTTGGAACAAATATAGCAAATGAACATAACATGATGGAGAATCCCTTCTATAGGAGGCAGGCGAGCTGCAATCAGAGACATTCGGTCACATTAGTATTTTTGTACTTGTAATAATAATAATAATTTATTTACTTATAACGCGCAAGTATCAATATACATTTTCACCTGCGCGGAACTAAATTCATTAAAAAAACTAATAGCAAGTATATGATAACTTGTTCTCTATTTTTCCTGTCGTTTCCTATTTCTATTCGTTTTCTGACATCTTGCAAGTCTTGAAAATTGAGAAGGTGGGCGAGCAAAGCGATCTTACAAAAATTGCATGCTTAGTGCCACTGGCCCTTCACCGGTTGGTTTCGCCTTATGCGGCTTCAGTTTTTGTTCGTGTCGCAACGCATGATAGCCTGCTAATTTCAGGCTGACGCAATGTTTGCCATTTATACCATATCAATTAACATAGAACTGTTTTAATGAATTACATCTTCTTCCATAGTTTGACCTTGTCTGTGAGCGTGGCTCATTTGGATTCATCTCAACATCAGTTATCTTCCTCGGATTTTTTATCGGTAGCATTTGCGTGAGCACCATTTCTGACAAGTTTGGCAGGAGGTATCCGCTGTTCGTCTGCGGGTTCATTTGTTCCATTGTTAACTTTGTATCGGTCTTCGCTCCAGCGTTTTGGGTGTTCGCTCTTTTCCGTGCTATCATCGGATTCATGCAAGGTAAGTCCTGTGTTTAGAATTGATAAAGCGGTCTCAGAGAATTGAATGAACCAAGAAACTAAATGCAATGAACCGATGCTACACTTATGATATCAAAACAAATGCTAAATCATTGGTGTACAATTATAGCTTTTTCTGACGGAAAATGCTAACATAGCCAAGGTATAAGCCGCTAATCTCAAAAACGAGTCCGGTGACCTTAAAAGTTTTGTTATCAAATTGTCACCAGCCTGTTGAAATTCAACTTTCTGTAAAGTTTGAAAAATACTGCGAGAGAAGATTGAGAGCCACTTAATATTTCGCTAATTAAAGTGGCTCTGAATAAGAAGCTTCTACAATTTTGTAAAACTTGGAACAAAGTTACATTCGCAATTGGAAAAAAACTAAGGGTCGTCGGATTCATTTTCCAGTAAAAACTAAACCTAGGGGTTTTTTTTATCAGCTTATACCGTTGCTATGGTAACTTGTAATGTCCTGAAAATAAACCATAATTTGTTCAGCATTGATTCGAAATTAATTTGATTCCATTATTGCAGAACGTGATCAAGGTAGACCTCAGAAACGTGATGGATATTTTGTCGTGAGCCCTGACCTTAATTGTCTTCACTCACTTTTGCGGGGGAATTTAGATAGAGGAAGAAGATTTTTTTTAATTTAGTCAACAGCCCTGCGTTAATCTTAGAGTCTGATGGACTGTTATTACGTCTGTAAAAGTGCTATTTATGAAATGCGTGACAAAATAGACTTAACTGAAAACTGTGATCCATAGCAATAGTAAGAAAGAAAAATTGTACATTATTCATCGAAAAGTTGCGTACGTTTGAGTTTTTGTTGGATAATTTAACAGTATTGAGAGTGGCTGATGCATGGACTTAAGCTGTTCTATTCATTTATCTGAAATTTACTAGTGACTGGCAATTTGTTGGACATGTTAATGTTCTCGGGATTTGCTGTTTCGATGCCAACCGTAAATTTAACAAGCATGTACTTTTAATTTCCAAATCTTGAAATTTTACAATTTTAGTCCTTTTCAATGTTGTCGAAGTAGTTGAATCCAAGGTGGAGGCATTTTAGAAATGTAGATGTAATGGTTACATGAAATGACGTCATCTTGTAATCTCGTATTGCTCAGTTGATTATCGGCTCATATCTAAGGAAACATTTTTGGGCAGAAATTTTTACCCTCTACGTTTCATTATCATTGCTACAAATATATTTGGAAATTTAGAAAATGTGTAAATTCTCATCCCCGTCGCTCTCACTTGTGGTCGTAAAAGAAATTAATTAAATTGGTTGAAATCCTTTTCATAAGAACCAAAGAAACTGATCACATTAACCTACCAAAACTGCATCAAAACTTTTATCCATGTGCTTTGAGCTACTCACTTTCCATTCTGTTTAACCTATAGGTGCTTTCACCATTCCGGCATTCGTTTTGGCAACTGAATTATCCGGAGTTCGCCACAGAAGCACCGCAGGAGCCCTAATATGGCTGGGTTTTTCGGCAGCCATCATCAGCTTAGCAGGACTTGCATACCTCATCAGAGATTGGAAACAGTTAACGATGGTCTCTGGAGCTCCGGGAATTTTGTTTGTGGCTTGTTGGTTGTGAGTAACCAGAACCTTCCTTTTGCTGTTTTACATTGCAAACATCTTGATCTTTTTAGACGTATGAGTTGAAGAAGTAAAATAGCATTGCAGCTGAGGCCTAAAACGCGGTCTGAACCGAAGGGAAGAAACGACAGCATTAGCAAGGAGATAAGGAGATATAGAGAGCTCCGATTTTTGTAGTAAGCGACTCTAATAGATAGGATCCCTTGATAGCCGGCAGCAGGAGAGGATGACTGTGAAGCGTAGGAGAGTCATTCCTCGTATAACTTAGTTAGCATTCAGTCAATCCAGTCGGTCAATTCATTTCGTCCTTTGGTCTAGCATTACGGCTCTAAATAGACAGGGTGCCTTGATAGCCGGCGGTAGGAAAGGATGATCATGAAAGGTAAAACAGTCCCTATATAACTGTTTAGCCGACCAACAGATCGACGGACAGATGGACTAGGGGACTGACAGACTGGCGGACTCACGGCCCGACGGACTGTCAGACTGACAGGCTGATGGGCGGTCCGTCAGTCAGTGAGTTGGCTAAAAAGTTATACAGGCCTTCACCCCTCATGATCACTCCTTTCCTGCCGCCGGCCGGCTATCAAGGCATCCTGTTTATTTAGAGCCGCAATGCGAAAGGACGAAATGAATAATTGACCAGCTCCCTGAGTCCTAACTGACTAACTATCAAACTAACTAAATTAAAAAAAGGAAATTACATAAAAAAGTGTTTCTAAAACGTGCATATTCTTCTCATCATT
>CM042748.1:32150511-32164066 GCA_022496165.2 Catalaphyllia jardinei | reverse complement strand
TCCGTCTCCCACCGTGCGTTTTATACCTCCCATTCAGCAATACCGATGAAACCTCTACGAAGAAGAGAGGTGGGGAAATGTTGTTAACGGAATGTCTCCAGTTTGCAAGTGGTACCCCTTTAAGGCGGAGCTTTCCAGTTTAGACCTCTATAAGAGTACTTCCCATTCCCTTGGGGGAAGACGAGGAGGGAAGAGAGGGGGTGTCCGGAGGATATGACTTAGCATTAACTTACTTGAGTTGAGTCCTGATCTCTTCTGTGAGAATGGAATCATCGACTCGTGTTCTCCACTCCGCTCTGTCACTCGCAGTGGTGACAGCCTGGCTCTGTCTTGGTGGTATAACCTATCTTCTGTCCCCGTCTCTCCGCAGTTCTCCTTCACGTCTCCAGGCAGGACGTAGTATTTTTGAGGACGTATCCTACGGCCTTACTAAATTAAATTCTTTGCATGCTTAGACTCGAGTTGTTTTCTAACAAAACTAACAAAACTTCACAAACACTTCATTCTAAACCAGTCATTAATAACCAGGGTGTTTCGTTTAGATTGCGTTTTTGTTGACCGTCCCTATGACAACAAGCTCCTGATTGCAAGCCTTCCGTGTCGAGTTCTAAGTACCAGAATGAGAGACTAAGATAGGGATGCAAGAATAACTAACAATTATATTAAGTACTTTTTACCACGTTTTCCATCTGAATAGGGTTGGTCGTAGAATGATGATTCTTGTCTCTTTCCTCATGGCTGCTGTGGGATCTATTGGAGCCCTTGCTCTGGCAGATAAGGCTGAGGAAGATAAAGGTAATGGATTAGTCTATACACTAGTTACACAGTTCGGTTAATGTGGATCACTTGTATAGGTCGTAATAATAATTAATATTATTATATGGCAAGGGAAATCCGAGCGTTCTGATTGGCTCTTTCTTGGTCGGGATTTTACCATACGGACCGTTTCCAGGGAATCGGTCCAAGCCGTGTATTTCTTTTTCTTTTCGAAAGCCGGCAAATTTATTTGCAGCTTAAACAACTAAAAGAAAACATGTAAAATGCCCCATTCCTTCGAATAGAAGAAGACGACCATGAATCAGCCAATAGTAAGACAAACGAAAGAATTGAGCGACAGCCTACCTACATCAGAGCTTGAACACCTTTGGTTCAACATGTTCAGCTATTTTCGTAAATACATTTGTGTGCATGCATTAAAGCAATAAGCTTAATGAAGAAGAGAACGAGACAGCAACAATTTCAATTTCAATTTCCAATTTCCTCTTCACTTAACATGTAACGAAGACGTTTTCATTCAACATACTAAAATATAATAATTAAGTTTAAAAATCGAAAAGAAAACTAGTATTGAAGCGTAAAGCGAAGGTCATGCACTAGTACGTACACAAAACAAGCGAAAACCACTTAGCCGATTAACGAAAATGAATCCAAAAAAGATGCTAAGCGAGAGATTTTGGCGAGATTTTGCACTTGAAAGAACTGTATGGTGAATGTTATCCCCATACTTTGGCTCCCAAACCAGTAAGTTACGCTGGTAAAACGTTCGGAAGATGTTCAATAATTTTTTTTCAAAGTCGTTGTAGCTGGTAGCTTCACAGCGGTGAAACGACTGGACACTCGCGTGAACACGCGCGTGATTTAAGCACTTCCGGTCACTTTCTCTCTTTATGCCACAAAATTTCCACGGTCAACCTCCGCCACTCGAACCATCTCGGTACTAAGTTCAATCATCCTGCACCTACAAACGTTCTTTTCCCGAGCTTTACTGCTTAGGCAACAGCCTTTCTCATCCGAAAATCTGCCCCCAGAGAGACCAACGCTAACTATCGCGATAAAAACACAAGCCTTCATGTTTCGCTACGAACTCCTAAATTCGACAAGAAAATTCACTATTGTTGCAGAGATAGTTTCTTTGTTGAAAAAGATATGTAAAAGAGACGCCCCTTTTAGAGCTGTGTTTAAGGTAAAAACCTTAGCTGTTTTGTTTTCGACTTATCCTTGCGAAATGAAACACATACCGCGAAATTTAAATCTGCCGCCATTCTGGCGCTTGCTTGTTCTATGGAAATGTGCAATCCATTCCCACGCGCGCGCGCGCGGCTTAAGTATGCGCACTTATTTGACCGCTGTGGAGCTGGTAGCTTGTTCTTTCTCAGTTGCTCGCGTTATCACGCGCGGGAAGTCCTTTGAATTTAGGTGACCGGAAGTGCATTTGAAAGAAAAATATATAGCATGAGCCGAGTGCCATATAATAAACTACGGACTAACCTAGCTAGCTCGAGCCGTACTGGGGAATATTGGCCCTCGGTCGTTTTCGTACTGTCACGACCTCGGGCCAATATTCCCCAGTACGGCCCTCGCGCTCGGTTAGTAAGAGTTTAATAATTTTAAAACTTATAAGACGCAAATATCTATATACGTCTATACAATTGCGACAAAGGGGAAAAATGGCTTAAAGATAAAAAGATAAATCTGTTTGCATATTCTAGAAAAATTATAAGCTAAAAATTATTTATAATGATCTAAGTTAAAAATCCAATCTTATATAATTTAAGTGAAACAAAATGCTTCTTTTTAAAAAAGGCGAGGCTTGAAGTCTCTCTTAAAAGCAATTGATTCCCTCGTGAATCTTGGCAGAGCATTCCACAACGATTAGTGTTACGGACACATGAATGTATCTTCAAGATGGAAGACATTGGCAGACGCAGCCATTTTGCTTTTTTAGATGGTTCTGAAAAGACTTGGTTAAAAAGCTTCTGCTCAATGCTCATTTAGTGAACCGATTATGCAATACGTTTTAGCAATCAGTTTGGGCAATTTTTGGCACAGGATTAGTTTCTGTGGGTATAATTAATTATTTTTCTGTTTATCAGCATATATGATTGGAAAAATCTTCATGTACATGTTCGTGGCTAATCTGGGAGGAGATATTGCCTTTGCCGTGGTATACATCTACTCCGCAGAACTGTTCCCAACAACAGTAAGGTAATGTATAGTAACTGAGTACTTTGGTGATGAGAAAATTACAACAATGTAGACGTACATCTGAACAGACTCCTTGCAGTCTGTTTGTCCCTCGATAATCAAAAGAGAGTACGGAGAGAGGGTTTTTAGACGACAGGAGCTTGGGGCGAGACAAGAAGTCTGTCCGACTATCCGTTCGTTCCTCTGTTCGTCTGTCGGTCCGTCCGTCAGTCCATCAGTCAGTCAGTTAGGCACTAAGTCAGTCGGTTGGTCAGTAACTCCAGCAGTCGATCGGTCGGTCGGTCGGTCGGTCAATCAGTCAGTCAGCTAAGGTGTTAATCAGCCAGTCCGTCCGTCAGTGAGTTAGAGAGTAAGTCAGTGAGTCAGTCGGTGAGTTAGCCTAACGCAGCCGTATTTTGGCGAGCGAGCGCATTTTGACCAAGCGAGCGCCATTTTGGATTCACACTAGGAAGAGACTTGAGGAAAGACGAAAAAATGTCCTAGGGAGTGGGTGTTGGGCTGAAAGTCAAAAAGGAGTAACCAACATGGCGGTGAATTCATCGATCGCAAGCTAATACCACTATAATTCGTGCACACGGAAAACGACGGAAAACACTGCACTGCAGTCTATCAGTCTATCAATGAGTCAGTGAGTCAGTGAATCAGGGAGTCCGTTAGGTCAGTTAGTCAGTTAGTCGGTTAGTCAGTCAGTTGGTTAGTCAGTTAGTCGGTCAGTCACCTTGTCAGCTAGTTAATCAGTCTGTCACTCACTCTTTGAATTAATTATTTTCTTTCATTCAGAAATGTTGCGATGGGGACATCGACTGCGGTTGCCCGAATTAGTGCGTTTATTTCCGTGTATGCTCCGCTTTTGGTAAGCGATTTTTGAGTTATGTTAAACTGATGTCTTGAAACCAAGCAAAAGCGAAAGTCTAGTCCTTAACCTAACATTGTTTGTTTGCTTGCTTGTGTTTGTATCCGATATAACTCGGGCTCTTATTGGCTAGTTCTAGGGCTTTCTTTCGCAAAGGATCCAAAAAGACTAGGAAGGCTTACCAACAGCTGACTCGATTGCCCAAGGGCGTCTACCGTAATTCAATTTAAATTTAATTGTTCATCTATCGATACAATTCTCGATAAAATGATTCACTTCCTGAACCCATCAGAAGCGAATGTTTACAGTATCAGTGTTACTAATTTTCCTTCTTCATTACTTCCTTGCTTTATTCATTCATTCATTCATTCATTCATTCATTCATTCATTCATTCATTCCTTCCTTCGTTTGTTTATTTATTTGTTCAGGGGCAGCCACAAAAACAAGTAGAAGAAAATAATCTTGATGTTTGTTTTGTTAATATATTGTTTTTCTTGGGGGGGGGGGGCGGGGTTTGAGGAAGGGACTGACTTTTCACAAGTTTGTTTTTTAGCATTAGAGCGGTTTTCATTAGAGTGTCGAAAACTGAAAAGTTTTGCATCAGCTACGCAACGCAAGTGGGTTAAGAATCTCGCGCCACTTTCTCATCCAATCAGATGTAAAACCAAAATCGATAGCGGCGTGCGAGCGAGTCGCTTTCCCGCGAGTCGAGGCGAGTCTTTTTCGCGTCAGCTGCATATAATTAGTTTGAGTTTTGATTGGTTCACTGGATTGTCTGTCTCCTTTGTGATTGGTTTGAGAGATAACCTTGATTTTGGTTTGACGACTTAACTTTAAAATTAACTTATTAGTCGTTAAGATAGTCTCAAAAGGTCTATATTCGAGCTGTTCGAATTCTTTTAATCAATTATTTTGTTCAATTTATTTTGTATCTTATTTGCATCATTAATATTTATTTTTTACTTGTTTTTTTTCCTATGTACAGCTGACCGTTAATCGTTACCTTCCGTTTGGATTAATGGGCGGCCTCTCGCTAGTAACAGCACTTTTGTGCTTGACCTTACCAGAAACGCGTAACAAGCCGACCATGGAAGACCTGCATCCCCAACATGAAAAAGACGAACACATTGACGCTGAAAAATCGAATCTAATTACTAATGAGACAAAAATTTGAGTGTATTGTCTAGTACAGATAAAGTTTCGGTCAGTAGCTAATTTTTAGCCTAAGCATTTTAAAGATAGCTGATCTTTCACACGCTTCTTATATTTATAGTTAGTACTAGTATTTTCACAGCCTCTCCCGGGCAGGAAGGGCAGGGGTTTGCGGAAATCCCATATAAAAATGACGGGGTTGCTCGTCCTAGCTTTTAGGGGGGTAAAAATGGTTTTGGTACCTGTTAGCGTGTTCAGCCTCATAACGTCAACAGCGGGAGCAACCTCGTTCCCAGTGCCTTTTCCCGCCCCGCCCTCAAGCCAAGGAAAAGGCCCTGGGAACGAGGTTACGGCGGAACCTTTAGGAAATACAAATGTGTTGTTTCAGAACTGGTACATCATCATCATCGTCGTCGTCGTCGTCGTCATCACCATCATCAACTTTCTTTAAAATATGACAGGAAATGCAAATGTTTGCTCCAGAATTGGTATCTCTTAAGGCAGGAGCCCATTAATGGGCTCCTGTTAAAGGTGAATAAAATTCCAAGCCACGCCCAGAAAACAGGACCTTGGTACCTGTTAAGGGTTCTTATCAAAATTTCCGACGAGTGCCCCCGTTCTTTTTATGATCCCTCCTGGGCAGCTTCACGTATATCACCTTTTTATCTTGCTCTTTTTTTGAGATATTGTACCTCGTGTTTCCCTATCAGTGGGTCGTATGAGAATATCAAAGAAAATTATTTGAGTAGCCTTGCACCTCTTTTAAGTCTATCTGATGCTGTTCCCTACATGCAAAAGATTCAACATTTAACAAAAGCAAATTCAAGCCGCCTTGCTTGTCTTTGGATTCGTCGCTCTATCAAGTTGCCATGTTATTTGGATAATATGTACAAGCGGAGAGCTCTCAAAGATGCAAACTGAGTAATTAATAGACGAAAATAAGCAAGGCTAATTAAACGGTATGAGATTATATTTTCCAATATTTTGGAAGGCACGGCCTTCCTTCTTCAATGTGTTGCAGAGAATGACTCTAGTTAAACATTAAAAATTTAAAATATGGGAAATACGATATAACAAGTGAAAAGATAAATAATAACAAAAGACTGAGTGACACGGCTAAGTAAAAAGTAACGTAAAACTTTAACTTATAGCTGATTGGATCTTCCACACCTAGAGGATCCGGTACTTCTATTTTGTCACGGTAGTCCTTGCAAAATTAATGACTAATTAATGGCATTTTTGTGGAGGGTAGAGTAGGGTTTACGCTAACCTGACTATCAGGCTTTTCTAAGCTCTTCTAAAGGGGACAGGAGAAAGGGAAGAAGCGATCCCCCCTTCCCTTCCTTGCCCCCCCCCCCCCCTTAAAAAAGGCCTGATACTCTGGTTAGGTTTACGAGTGATGCATGCACGGTAAGGGCAAGGGTGAGTTTTGAATATCACTTAAAGTTTGCGTTACGCTTAAACATTGTTTAAATTACGCGTGAAACGTGGTCATCAACTTCACCCCTTCCCCACTACGTCTTCACTTGAGTACCGTTTTTGTATTGTCTTAGATTTTCAACATTTCAACCAATTTTCCTCCATAGCTGTTATGAATTACCATCTCTTGTAAACATTATGTTTTCAAAGGTGGTATTTAAGGGCCTGTGCTTAAGAACGTGCAAAAAAATAAAATCAGTTAAGCCTGAGCACCACGTTCTAGTATTTTTTCGTCGCACACAACGTCGCTTGCTATAAGAGGCCTTCGGTCAGTTGGGGAGATGCGAGAAAAACGACGAGAAAGAAAAGCAAGAGGGGGTAGGGGTGGAAAAGGGTATGCTTTTTGCTACTAACCGCTGTCCTACCTTTATCTCTCATCGTGTTTTGCGCAGCTCCTAACCAGCCGAATGCCAGCGACCGCCTGTGATATCTCTCTTCCGCAACGACATTCCTCAAAAATATCTGGGAGATCTTTTTGCTTATTTTGCTTTGCCCAGCACGAGTGGAACAATAGCGGAGTTCACCACTGACGTTGTCTTGATGAATTGGAAGGGGACCGGGGGGGAGGGGTTGGAGAGAGACAGAAGGGGTGGAAACCCTTTGAAGATAATATCTGTTTATGCGCATTTGAAAGAGTACGTAAACGAAGTTGCTGCTCGCTTTCTACTCCCTCTTGGTAAATAGTATTTCGCCGGACTTTTCTGTCAGCAGAAAACATTAAAATTAATTTCATTCCGATTTCTTGGCTTTTTTACACTAATTCCAACTTCACATATCAGTTGTTTCATTCACTTGGGGCTGACTAAAATTGTCCTATTAGAGTAACTACAGACCTAAAGTTATTTTAACAAAGAGAATTTAAAACAGAAATTTAATTCGGGACGGTAGTTGCAGTCATTTGTTTCGTAATGGAATACTTTTAAATTGGAAATTTTCCTTACAAGATTTGCTCCGTTTTACTCCTGGGGCCCGTTTCTCGAAGCTCCCGAAAGGTTTTCGCACCCGGAAAACCACAGCAAAAGCTCGAATTAACCTTATGATTACAGAAGCTTCTCTTCCTACAAGAATTTTTAAGGCGTATTCACTTCTCCGTTCTTAGACTAAAAATTGCTTTACGGGCTGGAAATGTTTCCGGGGGGAATTTCGGGGGGAATTTCAGTACCCTCGGAATCTGCACCCTGCGTCGCACCCTGCAGTCTGCAATGCTCAGCCTCAGTGTGTGTTTTTCTCTGAGTTTTTCCATGTAATTTAATTTTTCAGCCAATCTCGTTCCCACAGTCTTCGTTCCCCTTGACAAGGGGTCGGAAGAGCAACCATTTTGAAATAACAAAGGAAATAACCGAATTCTGCCCATCCGGTTTCACTACGCAGTCTACATCTATGGCACATGACTGAAATGGTTGCTCTCGGAGTAAACTTGTTCCCAGATCTCTTGTGGACGTCGCCTTCTGCTTCGTCCACAAGAGATCTGGGAACGAGATTACTCCCAGAGCTCTCGTTTGCGACCGCTGGTCAAGGGGAACGAAGTGTCTGGGAACGAGATTGTACTATATCCCGACTCATGCTCACTGTAAAAGATAGGGCCAAACCCGTCGTAGAACGGGCTACGAGGATAGTAAAACATAAATCGAGATATAGAGGGGGAGGGGGGTGGTGGGGAAGAGGCGGCTTGTTTGAAACAAGCACGATCTGTGGTAACTGACACTACGGGACACTCCCAAACCAATGCTTCCTAGGTGTTGAGAAAAAAGACGATATCCTGTTGTGTGATAATATCTTTCCCAGTGCGCATGAGTCAGGACCGTGTAATCAGCCTGGATCAAAATACACTACTACACTATAATATCTGGTACATGAAGTACCTCATCATCTTATTTTTGCTTGTCATCCAATATCGACATATGAATACAATGTATTCTTGATTAGCAAGAGGATTAACTATAGAGTTGTGAGCGAAACGGTGTGTTTATGCGTCTCGCCAATGATATGGTAAGTTCGCTTATCCTGGCTTCGTAAAAGGCTTGGGAGTGTTGAAGTCAACAACACCATGTCACCAGGTTAGTGAGAGCTTCCTAACTTCCTCTCTAGTTTTTTATCTTTTACATTGTGAGTTAGGTTTTTCTGGTCCGATCTAGTTTGTCAGCACAGCTTCCTGATTCCTGACTTCCTTAGGCGCCCTTTTCAGCTCATTTCAGTGAACGAGTGGCTTTAAAACTGACTCACTGAAGTCTGGAGTTGTACATCAATTCATTGTACCCATTTTAGGTCCGCTACCCACCTCAGCTCTTCGAAACTGTACTCACAGCGTTATAGCAAAAGCCCCTGGCCAGTTTCTTATCAAGTTAATGAAGATTTTTGGTGCAAGCGATCATTTATTAGTGATAATAAAGTTTATTTTAAACCAGGAAACATTGTATGAAACCTATGAAGCTCTAAACATTTGCTATTTAGAAAACAGTCCTAAGAAAGCACGCGCGCTGATTGGTTAAAAATCCTGTTTGTATAACTCGATGGAGACACAGAACCAGCGCGCGCTGTTGACGTAGTGATGGCGCGAGCAAAGAGAATTTACATTATGATAATAAAAGTTAACAAATTGTTTTCCTTTTTCTTTGTCATGGTGTTTTCTAAAAGAAATAGAAAACATGTGCTCCGTGTTTGTATCGAGTTATACAAACACTCGTGAAAGTTTGGGAGAACATTTCTCGTTCTCCCAAACTTCCACTCGTGTTTGCATAACTCGATACAGACATGGTACATGTTTTCTATTTCTAAGTTAAGCTTAACTTATAAAATTATACAGAGGAATTATAGGCGTTCGTACTTTATGTCCCACAACTGAGTAAACACCCGAATAGCTAAAAACGCCCTTGAATATCTTGTGTGGTAAAATTATTTTAACTTTCCTCTTGTTTTTGTGAAAACGTTATTTTGCGTGACTGTGCAAAAATGAAATTAAACGAAAGGTGAATATTGTTCCACAACATAGCCATTTTACCTAGCATAATGACAGGAAACGAAGGAATAAAGCGAGGTCAGCCTATTCTTATGCTACACGTATACTCGTTCAGAGCGAGTTACTCTCTGTCTCGGCTCTAACATAGTGGTTTTTGAGGTACAACACCGAGCATTGTTATGCTCGCCATTTTTCCTTGCGTGACACGGATTGCCCGTGGTCATTTCCGGTTTTCACCGTCATGCCATCAAAAATAAAAGTCGTAACCATTCATTGAGTAAAATCAAGAATATCGAATATCCTTCTAACTTGCGACTCACCGAATCTTCGAGTCTAGGTAATTCTAAATTTTCAATAAAACTTATAAATTGCGCATTTTCAGCGCTAGTGATAGAAGTAGAGAGCTCTTTATAAAATATTTCAATCTCCTCAAGTATTTCTTTTTCTTTGGTCACTGACTTACCCTCCGGATGCTTCAACTCCTTTATTGTCTTATGATTGTAATAGGTGATTAGGTCTGTGCGGTTATTCATGTGCATGTTATTTGGAAAAAAATTTCACGCAAATTTATAGAACTTCATATGGGGATGCCATGTTTTGTCACATAACTCAAAGAGAACTAAAGTGAACTAAAGCCTCAGAGAGAATGCTAATTTTTAATTTTGGACTATATGTACAACCACTTCACAGGAATGCTGTCAATTTTGATATTTTAATAGGTACACATTGGAGAATCAGTGGCTTGTAAAAGCATTTAGCAAATATTAAAAGTAATTTTTATCAAGATCATCATTAAGATTTTTAGTTTGCTTAATGAGAGTTGCGTTTTTAATATTATGTATGGTATTCCTGTTTGCCAACAACATGAAATAGAGAAACCTATCGTTTGAAACAAATTTTCCATTTTTTTAAAAAATGCTGGTAAAAATAAACTTACCTGCCTTACCTCTGTATCCCAGAGGTTTTAAGGTGTTAGGGCAGCGTCTCTGTGCTGTAGTTTCCCTGTAACTCCTTGCCACTAAAACTTGCAATAAATTAATTAATCAATCAATCAATCAATCGATCGATCAATCAATCAACCAACCTATCAATCAATCAATCAATCAACCAATCTATCAATCAATCAATCAATCAATCAACCAACCTATCAATCAACCAATCAATCATTCAATCAGTCCATCTCTGTCCATCTGTAGGTTCATCTGTCTGTCCATCAGTCAGTCAGCATGGTCAATCAATCAGTCAATTGATTGATCCGAGTACACTTGCTGACTTCCTTCACTGACCTCCATGCTTTTTTTTTTTCCATTTCAGTTTTTTCTCTTATAACAGTCTACAAACTGATTAATAACAACTGCCTTGCTTACAGATCCTAAACACACCCAACACTTGGTCATAGATAATTTGTGTGTAATAAGCAAATTATTTATGTCCGAGTCCCAAATGGAGGGGAGAGGAAAGTTACCATCTTTCCTCTATACAGGTTCAAGTTCAAGATTATTAGGGATTTAAAAACATACAAAGTGAAAAAAGCACTGCTATTCAAGGCTACTGCTATTCAAGGCAAACAGTGGTTTTGACAAATAATAAATTATAACAATTCAACCTTACTACTACAGAATAAAGAAGTAACAGTTAAAATAACTAACAGCTAAAACAAGAGAAACAAAAATATAATGACAAAAAAACTAGGACTAGATCTAGATGTGTACCATTGAAGAAACGAAATTTGTGATAAGAGGAAGATACTTAGCCAATTACTTAACAGTATTTAGAGCAAAAAAGGAAAATTTTATTACCTTTAGTGCTTAAGTTAAGCGAACATAGCCACAGTATAAAATTGTAAATGATTATTGGATGAGGTTTTTGTGATACCGCCTTCGACTGATAACCCCTACCTCGACCTTGATTATTCTGGATATCACCAAAACCGAATCTAATAACAATTATTGTTTTAAAGAAAACGACAACACTCTTAAATTTGTAAAACATGTTTCGACAGAAACTTCTGTCATCTTCAGTTGATAGATTTACAAAGCGTTAGAGGTTGAATTATTGTTTTATTATACATCGAAAGCAAAAATTTGGAAGTCATGTTTCTGCTTCTCCACTGATGACAAGCAGCATGAATCGCACAAAGTTGACATGATTACCCCTGGAAATCATGCTTTGTGGTCAAACATGACACGATAACCTGTGACCTTGAGTGTCCTTGACATGATAGCTGTATAATCTGCAGTTATGACATCACGGATGCTGATTTCGAAAATTCACTGCACGCTTTCGGCGAATCAGAAAAGAGTTAGAGAGTTCAATGTATGGTAACATAGTTAGATAGATACATATACCAGGAGGTGATTGCTATTTCAGGCCTGAGAAAACGGTTGGTTGTATGTGTACTGGGAGGTATAGTTTCAGCTTCTGGTTATTGTTTACTGAAGATGGAAGGTTAGAAATACTGAAGAATTCCGACTGCTCTCACCAACTAATACAGACAATACAAATGACCACCTCAAAACATGGTCCCAATTGGCTTTTTTACAGTTGTGTGCTTAGTTACCTGGCCACTGAATACAAGCGAGGCTGGAGGTGTCCTTACATTGATACATATATTAATGTCACACCTAGTTAGCATAAGAGCAACTTGATTTACTGGCACAACGAAAGAAGTGAGGTCTGAATCAAAACAAGGTCACTTGCATCCTTGCTGCCATTTAAAGGCCAGATTACTGAACAGACAACTTAAAATGGTCTATTGTCGACAGTACCGGTACTTCCTATTGAGAAATTTCCATCCACCTTATTATCCAATTTACGCTCTAATGTTCACTGTTCCCTAAAGTTTTCCGCCAAAGTCCTCCGCGTTAATGGGGAAGCTATTTGTTTACAAAAATTGTTTTTGTTATTTACATGTTCAAAACGTTAGACAAAAGATTCCTTTGTTTCACCAGCCAATAGGCTGGTTGGCATATTAATGACAATAGGTGACGTCACTGATATCTTTGCTGTAGCGGAGATATCTCTTGTTCCTAAAATTTGTCCAAAAAAGTATTGCTTGCTTCTTTGAAATAAATGATCAAATTCCCTTGTACCCCAAAACCCTGGGAGGCCTTCATAACAGCTAATCCGTATCTTCCGATACATCACAATACTGAACAATTCTGTTCGTCTCGGTATTTTGGTTACACAAAGGAAGTCAGTCGAAGGAATCTCAATGACTTCCCTCTTGTATTGGTGATAAGAGAAACAGTGGTAAAGGCCTGCTCGAGAGCTTTTGCTCGTTTCAACATTACACTTTCTTTTGTAGTTAAATGTAGTTTGGTTTTTCTTTTTGATTTTGCACTTGAACTTTGAATTGAATTAAGGGTGAAAATAAAATGACCTCGAACTTACAATTTAAGAAAACAAACATTTAACTCAGACTGAAATGACAAAACACCCCTTAGTACCCCCCTCCCCCCAAAAAATACTTCACATACGCCTAAACAGTTCAGTTTACCGCATATACTTCTCTTTTTATGGGGCTTTTTTTCTCGATAGTCTCTCACTTAAAACTGTTAAAAACTTCTAACACCACGAAAACACGAGGGAAGTGGCGTTGAAGTTTTGTGTTTGACCGTACGATGAACCCAATACTAGTATTTGTGCCTTTTTACCACCGACGTATACGTCTTAGCCAGTCAATATTATTAGCTCTCTTTTCCTCCCTCACCCCTCCCCTTTATACGCCTGCTACGCAGGCTAATATTATCGACAACATTAGCGAGGTAGATACTACAGTAACTGTTGTAATATAGTTGGCGTTTTCCCCGCTACAGCACGCCCATTCATTGGCTAGTTCATGATCACATGGCATCTAACAATGAAACTGTTTCCCGCCAAATGCCATGAGCAGGCAACATTGCGAAAACTATGACGTCAAACGGAAAACAGTTCACTATTACCCGCGAAATGTTGACCGCTGTTGTACGTGATCAGAGGTGGCCTGATGTTGTCGCTGGAATCTTAGCGCGTTTTTCAAAATTTGCTTTTGTTTTGTTTTGCTATATAATAAATCACTTAATGACTGGTCCCTTGGGGAACAGTAAATTTTGTTTCCCTCGAATTCTCGGGAAACAAAATTCACTGT
>CM042748.1:32130109-32150501 GCA_022496165.2 Catalaphyllia jardinei | reverse complement strand
TCACTGTTCCCCAAGGGAACAGTCATCAAGTGTTAATTATTTACTTTGTTGTAGAAATGGAACTAAGCCCTGATGAGCTGTTAGAGAGCATTGGCAGCTTTGGTCGCTACCAGATTATGCTCAACGTATTTTGCAACCTGGCTTATATGTTCTGGTGGGGTATTCCTGTGATGCTCATGGTATTTATTGCATCGGATCCAGGCTGGAAATGTAAAAATAACGCTACATGTCCCTTTACGGAGACTATAAGACTCGGAGATGATAACTACTCCTACAGATGTGATATTCCCAGAGACGATTGGGAATTTGGAAATGATTTTACGTCTGTCGTCACCGAGGTAAATACATGTGCATAAACAGATTCTGTTTTGAACTTTGCTTAGTATTTAGTATTCCTTTAGAATCAGAAAATTTGGATTTTTGTCTCCAGTTGTCCCTCTTAAGAGGTGTCCGAATGGATAAAAGACACAGGAGAGGGCAGTGATAGTAGCATAAATAACAATGTTTAAGATGAAAGTTAGTTTTATAATTGAAGTTGATTGATAAGGGAAGTCGTTGAAAATGTGACAACTGAGTGGTCTGGTCCATCACTGGTCATCATGGACAATAATCGTTTCTAACTGATGCAGCACCATAACCAAGACGTCCATGAAAGAACTATATTGCGGGGCTGTACATAGCGGGAGGGGGGGGGGGGGGGGCGGGCAGAGGGAGGGGTAACCTGCCATCAGGCATTTTTTTTTTGAAAGGGAGAAGGGAATTTTTTTTTGGAAAGGGAGAAGGAAAAAAATAACGCCTGATACATTTATTAGACCAGCCGCCAACCACCCCCCTAATTTAAAAGTAAACTAAGGTGTGGTTGAACTGTCATTTACGAGCCAACCAGGAAAATCAAATCATTATATTTCCACGAGACGCTAAAATTAATGTCTGCAGAATATAAGTTGTACCATTGCATATATACATGCATGAAAACGTCGCCGTGTTTTGAAAAAAAATGAGTTCGGAAACAGGGTGAGATGGCGCTCGGGAAAAATAAACCGTGCAGTTATTTCTGTGACATTAGATTGCCGTGCATTCTGTACTCCAAGTTGTTAATTGCTCCACTCTTTGTCACGAACTGTAGATCATTATCGTGAAAGTCAAGACCGCGCGAGCAATTTAAAAACTGTTGAACGGCTTCATGAAAATTCTCCGAGTGGATCTACAAGAGGCTAAGGAGAATATCAAGAACAAGATCGAGGGCTACCCAAGAGTCGAGCGAGGAAATGTATCGCCGTTTTCGTTTTGTAAACAGTTCTGAAACATTCCAACACCTTTGTGGTTTTCAAGAAACCCGCTGAGAAAACGGCTAAAACATCTTCGCCTGAACAACACTCTGCCTTCAGAGAATTGTAATTGAAATTCGTCGGGGCTTCAACTAACATAAAAGAAAATTCGTCCTAGCAAAAACTAGCCTGCAGAACGCGCTGGCCCCGCTAATCCGCCTGTTCTGTAGGCTAGTTTTTGCTTAGCCTGCAGAACAGGCGGATCATTCGGTTTTCTGACGAGCTTCTGGCCGGAAGTCTCGTTGAAATATGACAGCTAATTAGAAGACAGCACACCATAAGTATTGTTTCTCGACCAATCAGAGAAAAAAACAGAATCTGGTTTTTGAACTTATGATCCGACAAGTAAATGTATCATGCCCCGCATTTAAATACAGGGAAGGAGGTATGGGGGGGAGAGCAGTTGCCCAGCCAGGAAAACTAATTTTTTTGCCTAACATAGTGTTTGATTTTGTTAGGCTGTTGCGGGAGATCCCTGTGAAGGTTTGTGGAGTTTGCCCCCACAGACAAAAAATCCTAGAAATCCTAGGTACGGCCCTGAATTGTAGCTTTTGGAGATCTAGTGACCGGAAGGGACATTTCCTGCTTCCATTGCGTCAAATTCATGAGAAAATGAACAATCGAGCTGTGAGCAGTGAAGGTCGCTGTCCAGGGTGGAGAGTCAGTGTAATGGTGAAACAAACATTGCAAATCCCTGCTGGGCCTTCTGGAAGGAGGCACACGGCTGGAATGACACAATTTGTCCTTAAGCAGTTGTGGATGTACAAGCACAGCGGGGAGTTAAACTCGCCACTATCACCATCATTTTGTAAAAATAAACCGTGCTCTGTGAACTGGATCTCTGGTTCCAGTAACGCGGGATTTCTAATCAACCGGCTACGGCCAACATAAATTAATGTTCTATGTTCTTACTACTTCTTCCACAGTTTGACCTGGTGTGCAAGCGTGGCTCATTTGGTTTCATCTCAACCTCGGTGATCTTCTTCGGATTTTTTGTTGGTAGCATTTTCGTGAGTAGCATATCTGACAAGTTTGGCAGGAAGTACCCGATGTTCATCTGCGGTTTTCTTTGCTGCGTTTTTAACTTCGCTTCAGCCTTTGCTCCGGCTTTCTGGGTTTTTGCCCTTTGCCGTGGCATCACTGGATTCATGATTGGTAAGTACGTGTATCAAAGCTAAAATCAAAGTAAATATATCTGGTCAAGGAACTTACGTGAATCAGGCCCTGCCGGAGGAAATTGAAAACAGAAGTTTATTTCTAAAGGCCTATCTTCCACACTAATCTGTCCAAAAAACGGAGCATTTCGAAAACGCTCTTCAAACAGGAGGAATTTGAAAACGCTGGCTTTTGTTTTCGTGTGGACTGAAAACATTTTGGAAACGGAGCTTTTCGCAAACGATAATTGTTGCGTTTCTGAATTACTCCGGTGTAGTGTGGACGGAAAACACTTGATGCGTTTTCAGACTGAAACCTCCGCTTTCAAATTCTTCTGGTGTAGTGTTGACGGGGTCTCAATAAAGCAAACAGAAGCCGCGGGCGTCGAGCAGGGAAGCAAAAGAGCGTGGGGAAAACGTGAGATGCGTTGTCTGGAAATAACGAGAATTGCTGGCCTTATGATAATTTGTCTTCACTATGAAAATAGGATTCAAAACATCACGGTTTTAATTTACAGCTAAAAAAGGCGTAATAGAAAGGTCATTGGAGAGTGGTGTGCTTGTTAGCTGGTTTGTTTTACAGGGGATACCTGGGGTTAGTGACTCATCAACTTACCATGCAATCAAGTTAGCGTTTAAAATCTACCACAGATCTAAGTGACATTTATTTTGATTTATTGTATTGTTGTAGGTGCTTTCAGTATTCCGGTATTCGTGTTAGCAACTGAGTTTTCTGGAATTCGCCACAGAAGCACTGCCGGTTCTCTAATTTGGCTCGGTTTTGTGGCAGCCATCATGACTTTAGCAGGAATGGCATACTTTATCAGAGATTGGAGAAAATTAACAGTGTCATCTGGAGCTCCAGGGATTTTGTTGGTGCCTTTTTGGTTGTGAGTAACCAGAACTTGTTTTTGTTGGGTTTCTGGGCAAACATCTTTTTGAAACGAATAGTGTGTTTTGCTTCTTTAGAAAGACAGTGAGTATCTACGTCAGGGGGCGTAGCCAGGATCTTTCACAAGGGGGGTGGGGGGCGGGGGGGGGGGGTGTTGCATACTGTGTCAAAGTTCGGGTGCCCACCAGATTGTCATGTCGTTTTGCCACCTGTCGTAATTTGTGTTCTTAAAAATAGGCGTACAAAAGGGGGCTCACGGACACCTCAGGACACTCTTTTAGCTACGCCCTAGTATGTTGCTGTAAAATGAGTGGTAATCCAAAGTAACAGAAGTGTTAGTTATTATTAAAAGAAACTGTAATGTTGGGGTGTGTGGAAAGTGAAACACTTACCTTTTTATCAACATGAAGTTTTTAAGTTAGTTGTCTAAGTAGTTAGTTATCTTATTTGTTATATAGAATTAACTTTTTATTATAATTATTTATTAATGTAGTTGGCTGGAAGATATTAGCACGTGAGTGCTACACTGTAAATTCGAGGGTAAATAAAGTTTATTGATTGATTGAAGGTGATTCCCGAGTAAAAGAACCCACCATAGATTTCCGATGAAACTTGGTATGTTGATGTTGCAAGACAAAATTGGGGGTCACCGTGCTTGTTTTCACGCCACAATGCTGAAAAATACGGTTATTAAGGTGACTTTTGGTGACTCCGTGTGCAACAAATAAGCGCAATTATTTTCCAATGCGTCGTGTTATATCACACAGATTTCGACTTTCTTTGATTGTTTATTCATCTACATACCCTTTATTATTAATTAATATTTTTATCCTTTAAAGGAAACATAATTTGGGCTTGCTCTGTTAGGCCCGTTACATGTATGTCTCTATCTGTAGCATTTATTCCATTTGTCAAAAAAGTAGCCATAGATTTTTGCCAATTTTTTTCTCAGTTATTGAGGATATTGTTCTCATTGAATTTAAAAAATAAAAAGTAGGGGTCACCGTACTCGTTTAAGAGAAAACGAGCATTTATCTCACTATTGTGCTTAGTGTGAGGTAAATCTCTTACGTTTTCTACGCGCGCGCGCTCATTTGCGCAAGCTAATGACGCAAAAATGGTGCGCAGTAGGAATGCACAATGCAAAACAAGGAAATCACCTTAAGGATAGATTGGCCACTATAAAGAGTTAGCGACGCTTCTGTTTGGAGCGTTTGTTCTTGCCAGAGCAAAGTTGACACGAATACTTTAGGGTCCGGTCATCTTTAAAATTCGATTGAATGGCCAATTCCCTTTTTGACAAGCGCCAGCGATGAATCATGGTAGATATATTCATCATCTTGGACTGGATATTTGTTTTGATGAATACAACTACCATGATTCCCTGCAGGCGCGTCTTATAGTGAGATGTGCCTGCAGGGCATCATGGTAGTTGCATTCATCATCTTGGACTGAGTCTTTGTTTTGATGAACACAACTACCATGATTCCCTGCAGGCGCGTGTCATCCGTCTCATAGAGGGAATTAGCCATTGCTAAATTGCTGGCACTTTAATAATAATAACTTTATTTTCAATGTCTAGCAAACACGTTTTCCAAACAGCAATGCAGCATTTGATTACGCTTTAAAGATTATTAGTATTATAATACTCAGTAATTATTCCCGGTATTGTACCTGATGATCCTGATATAGATGCTCAAAATTATGCCAAACATACATCTGTCTAACCCTACTGAAGATGAAAGTGTAAATGTTTTTTCAGTGTCATTTTTGTTCTGCTAAAAAAGCCGAAAATCGCCTCAATTTTGCTTAATCTTCTTAAATCGCCCGAACTCACCTTTGGTGACCTAAAATTACAGCAACGTTAGGTTCCAGAGTGGGCTAGTATTTGGTGAGTTTGGCCTGATGGGTCACTGCAGTTATGTACTGGAAGATGGCGAGGGGCTCTGTTGGAGTGAAGTGTCCTGCTCGACAGTTTTCTAATAGTTAATTTACTCATAGTTATATATTTTATTATTCTCGTAATTACCGGTGTCTGATTTATTTGTTATTGCCCGGCAGGTCCACCCCAGAGTCTTTTCGATGGTATTTAAAGAAAGGTCGAGTGATCGAAGCTAGAAAAGTGCTATGCGAAGTCGCCAAGGTTAATGGCAAAAAGATGCCCGACGTAATACTGAAATTACCCAATGATGAGAAGAAAGAAAGACTTGGTGATTTTCGTGACTTGTTTTCCTCAGCTAAATTGACTCATAAGACGCTTGCTTCCTGGCTTATGTGGTAAGTCTTTGTGTATAAGCTTTTACCTCATAAACAGACTTATTGCGAAGTATATGTGAAATAATTCATATTTGTACTGCGGTTGTAGATGAAAGTGAATAGTGATCATCGCAGTAAATTTTCCAATTTAAGCAACTGGAAAGAAGCAGCCTGAAAAAAATCAGGGCTTCAACGGGATTTGAACCCATGACCTCCGCGAATACCGGTGCGATGCTCTACTAACTGAGCTATGAAGCCATACATGTACTGCGATGATCACTCTTCACTTTCAAACAGACTTATTGTTTCCTTTAGTGTTTTATCAACATTTCAATTAGGATCAAAATTGCCTTTAGAAATTTAGGGTCAGGTTCGCTTTTTAAAGCGTACAGTCGAACCTCCAATAAGCGAGCACCAAAGATGTCAAGACTGTATGGTCGCTTATGGAAGGTTGTCGCTTTCGAGAGTTTAAGCCATAAAGTGTTTCCTCATTAGAATGTGGTAACTCCCGAGTCTTACCCAATGCACCAATGCCGATGCAGTATTTTAATGATGTAAATGTGAATTTCGAGAAAAAATTCGGTTCTTCCCGTTAAGAAATTTCCGTTTTTTGTGCTAGCTAGGAATACGATAATGCTACAACACGTTATAGTTATTATCGTTCTTTATAGAATATTTAAGACAGTACGTGCATTCTCATCGGTCGATAGGTGTGTTTAGATGGGAGTATGCAAATACGGTTGTGATGTCACGCTTTCCGTGTTTCTCCGGCACAATTTGAAACCATTTTAAAGCCGGTAGTCTAACTCTCAAGTACAAATATTAAGTAATTCAAATGAAGAAAACTTTTCCAAGTTTTGATTTGGGGATTGACCATCTCTTTCCCTCTGACCCGTGGAAAGAAAGCAAAAGAAAGAGGTACATGCCTCGATGTAAGTGAGCTAGACGACCTCGTCGAGGGAGCTTAAGCGAAGACAACAAAATATTATGCAACAAAATACGCAGTAAACGTTTTTCAAGGTAATTTTTGCATTTAATTGCTACAATAAAATTCCCAAAATCACATTCCATTTTTTTAAAAAAGATGTACAATAAAATTAAACGCGAACTATATGCTACAGACTGCGAATGCGAAATCTGTTTGAAGGTCTCTTGGTTCAAATCAAATAATTTTACACGGCCGATCGGTTGCCGTGCTTTGGCTGTCAAATGTTCAAAAAATGACCATTAAAACTTGGAAAAATGTACCAGACAGCTCACCAGAATAATGGATTTAATGCCCTTCGACTTAACTGCATAAACTCAACCCTGCCTGCTTGCGCAATGATTCCAAACCAGCAAACTTCACAAGGCACGCTGAGCGATTCAGCTTCTCCACCATCTTTTCGGGCTCCCAAATCGGGCAAGTTCGCGTTACTTTCAAGAGCGATCAAGCACAGTGATTTCATAGAAAACTTTTTTCCTGTGTTTGCATAGCCTGATATAAACACTCGAGGGGTTGGGAGAATTCTCGACAGTTATGCAAACCCTCGACTTCGTCTCGGGTTTGCTTAACTGTCTCGAATTCTCCCAACCCCTCTCGTGTTTATATCAGGCTATGCAAACATGGAAAACATTTTTTATTGCTTAAATATGAGGGAGCTTAAGCAGCGACGACGACCACGACACCGAGGACGACGCTTGGTGAAAAATGAATTTATATTCTACAAGCGAAATTCGCGATGGTCTAGATCTGTTCAGTACTGTTCAGTACGCCAATAGCTCTAAAAACGTGCTGAAGCTAAATATGGAACGACAGCCTTCAATTCCAAATGGAAATACGAAAAATTAGCTGTCGTCGTCCACGTTCCGTAGACGGCGTAGAACTTGGTCATTTCAAGTTGTTGTTTTGCAGAGGACGGCAAAGAAATGTACAAAGATTTATAACGCACGTGCGCAGCTACTGTTTTTCTCGTTAAACCTTTTGTTTGTTGACGTTCTCGTTCCCGTCGTCGTCGTGGTTTCCTTAAGCTCCCTATTATCTGTCAAATGGTCGCTCACGAGAGGTTAAAAAGCAAACGAGAATTTCGATCTTTTAGCTCTAAAAGTGCTCGCGGTCACCTACGAGAGGTTCCAAATATGGTGTTTTGACTTGGAAACTTTTGTTATTTTGGAAAACTGGTCACTTAGGAGAGGTGGTCGGTTACAAGAACAATGGTTTTGCACGTGCGTTATAAATCTTTGTCCATTTCTTTGCCGTCCTCTGCAAAACAACAACGTGAAATGACTAATTCTACATTGTCTGAAGAACGTGGAACTACGACGGCTTACGGACTAATTTGTTAAAATTCTATTTCAAATTTATTGCGGTGACCCAGATTCAGTTTCGCGATAGCTTTGACATTGATAAACAAAGTTAATGACGCAAGAGTATCCCGAGATTCGTAGGTAAAATATAAATTCATTTTTTTAATCGAAGTTGTCTTCGGCGTCGCCGTAGTAACTTTTTAAACTCCCTATTTGTTCATACCATGCTAGAAACTAGTGACGTAATGCATCTCTCAGTCTGGATCCGCTATCTTAGAGTTACTTTTTTATCAAAACTTTATTTGGAAAAAATTTGTAGGGATGTAAAAGGTGATGATGATTTTACATACTAGCTGAACGTGATTACCTGGTATTCAAATAGGTTTTATACGGTTTCTTCCTTTGTGTAAGACTTAACAGCCTGTTTCTTTTACAAAACAGGTTCACTGCTTCTTTCATCTCCTGGGGTATATCATTCAGCGCACCATTCCTTGGAGGGAACGTTTATCTCAATATTTCAATTTCTGCCCTTGCCACATTGCCTGCATATCCTATTTCCGCTGCTTTGGCATTGAAGTAAGAAACGGCATTTTCTCTATTTGAATTCATGTGTTGTTGCTCTGGGAATTGCTACCCTTTACAGAGGTTTTTAAGTAGGGCGTCTTAACGGGAAGCGATAGGAGAGGGAAAAGGCAAGACTGCATTTTGCTTCCTTTCTTTCCGTCATTCAAAAGACGTTTTATGTTCCTCAGGACGATACTAATGAAGCCTGTGCGAACAAAAGAGCTGGGCAATGAAAGTCAATTTAGCCTTGTGTTCGAATCACGTTCTATTTTACTGTCTCAATGTAGAAGGTTGCAATCTGTCCCCATCGATTGTGGTCATTGATACCTCGGTAAGGCAGTGCGATTTCAAGTCTAAGATGGGTTTTTGTCTTTACAGTTGATAAGCTGTTGTTATGGAATCAACAAATTTATTGCGAGTGTTCGTTTTAACGCTTTAAACACCGAGGATTGCGTGATACCTCGAGACCAAGCTAGCGTTGCTTAGAATAACTACTTTAGCTAGTATGGGTATCTTTCAAAATTACGTTTTTTCTTGTTCATTTAAACAGGATTGGTCGAAGAAAAATGGTATCGGCGTCGTTTGTTGGAGGCGCTGTTGGAGCTGTGGGCGCGCTTCTTCTTTCAGATTTGGCTGAGAATGACAAAGGTACTTAAAGAGGCGTTCAAAGGGATTGTCTTGCTTTGCTTATGAACTACTCGTAGATGTGAATATGTCCAGAGGAAAACCATTTGTAGAAAGAGTGTGATGTTCGATAGTGTATTTCGCCATTATCTGCCTTTACCTTTGACACCTGATATCAAATTTGGTCGTAAGTTATTGTCGTTCAACAAATTATAGTCTATGAGTGCTAAAATGCATGGGGTTGATACGAAAGCGAAAAGGTATTCTATGCAAACATACAAACGGAATTCTCGGGGTAAATTATCACTTCCTTTTTTTTCTCGCAACTGGTTGCGGAATTTTCAAAGGCGGGCTGGAATGGACTCCTTGTCGAGTGCTCTCAGGGCTCGATCCCAGTGGAGTTTTCTTGGGCAAGACAATTTACTCTGACAGCGCCTCTCCTTATCCAGGCTAATCAATCAATCAATCAATCAATCAATCAGTCAGTCAGTCAATCAGTCAGTCAGTCAGTCAGTCAGTCAGTCAGTCAGCCAGTCAGCCAGTCAGCCAGTCAGCCAGTCAGTCAGTCAGTCAGTCGGTCAATCGGTCAATCAGTTAGTCAATCATTTAATCAATCAATGGATCGATCAATGAGACAATCCAAATATATTTACGTGTTAGAGTATTCCAGTTGGTCGGAAAAGCCGTAATTATATATGACACCCATGCTAACCAAGTTCCTAATATAAAAAGCTAAAATACATAATTATTAAGATAAATACATTACTGAATTTATGAAAACGGTGTCAATAATTGGCGCCAAATCGCCCATATTTCACTTTGATTTCACAACTCCTTAAGGCAGCCTCCAAGCTATGTAAAAGAGAAAAGATAGGGAAAGGACAGCAAAAAAAAATGAAAACAAAAGAGTAGAGGCAAAACAAAAAAACCGACTTTCCTTTTCATTTTTAAATTCGTCACCTTTCTCTGGCGAAAAAAACACGCCCGGTCAGGGCGCGAATTTTTTGAGACCGCTTCCACAAATCTAGACATATATAATTATTAAAATTTGCTTGGGGTTGATTAGCGTTCTGTCTAGGGGGAGGGGAGATACTCTTAGTCGCTTAATGGTACAGAAGTGGGAGAAGCTCCGACACAATGAACACTTTAATCCGAGGTAAGCCGGAAACGAAACTCAGAGAAAAAGCCACTGCAAAATTTTGAGCCAGTGAACGATTATGCAATAGGCCATTTTCGATATATTAAAATTCTAACATGGCTCCGAGGCTTGGGGGAATAAAACATGAGAAATTAATTATTCATCTCTCATCCTCGATGGGATTTCTTTTGTTTTATTTCCCCAAGCCTCCGAGCCATGTTAGAATTTTAATATATCGAGAATGGCTTATACGTCTTGAACATATGATTTCTAATTTGTGCCAGTAATTTATTTGACCGGTTTGATTTCATAGGCTACTTGGCTGCAAAAATCTTCCTGTACATGTTCGTGGCTAAGTTAAGTGGCGATATTGCCTTTACATTGGTTTACATTTACTCTGCAGAACTGTTTCCAACAACAGTAAGGTAAGTAAGGAATGATACCTGCTTTCTACTACTTAAATGAGCGGAACATTTAAGCAAAACAATTTCCTGAAAACATGTGAAAGCATACTCTTAACTAAGGCTTGATTTAACGAGGTTTGTCTGTGTGTCTGTGTGTGTGTGTCTGCCTGCTTGCCTTCCTGCCTGTCAGTCTGTCTGTCTGTTAGTTCGCCCGCCTGTCCCTCCGTCCTTCCGTCAGTTAGTCAGTCCGTCTGTCAGTCCGTCTGTCAGTCTGTCTGTCAGTCCGTCTGTCAGTCCGTCTGTCAGTCCGTCTGTCAGTCCGTCTGTCAGCCCATCTGTCAGTCGGTCTCTCTGTTCATCTGACGAAGGGTCCGTCGGTCGGTCAGTGAGTCACTCAATCAATTTGTTTTTCACTCAGAACTGTTGCAATGGGGACATCAAGTGCGACGGCCCGAATTAGTGCGTTTGCTTCTGTCTATGCCCCGCTCTTGGTAAGCGAATATTTCCTTCACAGACTATCATGTAATAATTGAATGATATAAGTATATTTTATTTATTCCTGCCTGCCTGCCTGCCTGCTTTCCTTCCTTCCTTCCTTTCTTCTTGACTAATAGAACAATTTCGATATATTAAAATTCAGCCCAACATAAAAGACTTAAGCACGAGGCTCTGAGGGATAAACCCCACAAATTATGTATTTATTCCCCAGAGCCTGGTACTGAGGTCTATTGTTTTAGGCTGAATTTTAATATATCGAAATAGGCCCTTTACACGATCCGGTCACATGGTACAAAATTGAATATACTGGTGAGCAAGTTGCGCAGTGGGACTTCGTACCAGGTGAACTGGTACGAGTTGCACTGTTTTGGAAGTCTCACTGCGCAACTTGCTCACCAGTATATTTAATTTTGTACCATGTGACCGGATCGTGCAAAGGGCCCATTGGTCTTTTGATTGTTAGGTCAGTGACACGTGCCTGCAGGGAATCATGGTAGTTGTATTCATCTTCTTGGACTGGATATTTGTTTTGATGAACAACTACCATGATTCCCTGCAGGCGCGTCTCATGGATTATTTGATAGGCCATTAGTTGAATTGTTTCCATTTGTTTCTGTTCCGTGTACAGCTCACTGTTAATCGTTACCTGCCATTTGGGATTATGGGCGGCTTATCGCTAGCTACAGCGATTGTGTGCATGACGTTACCAGAAACTCACAACGAGCCCACCATAGAAGATTTGCATCCAGGAGATGTAAATGGATATGACGACGAAAATGGAGATGAATATTCCGCTCTTGTCAATGACACGAGAAATCCAAACGCGTAAGCCTCGGTCTGTACGTTTTTTTGACCCGCTTACTGAATATGTACGACCAAAAATTTTTAATATTCTCGTATTCAATTTGTCATACAATAAACCTAACTATTTTTTACTTAACGTTACAGTGGTCAAGATCGATTTGTTGTATCATAGTTGATAGGGGTTCTTTGTTTTATTTTTTGTTTTCTTGTTTGGCCTTGACGGTGCAGAAAACAAGCAGCTCACCAATAGAAAAGTTGCAGATACGTAACTCATGCATGGTGTAAGAGTGCTAAGATTGTGTACGTTTGTACGCCTTCCAACATAAATCTTGGCATTGTTTTTGTATGTGAAGTTTAGCTTCATAGCTATTCCCCTTTGTAACAATGGTTGTTCCGGTCAGAATAAACTGACGTGGGATGTACCCGACATTCCATGAACCAAGTCGCACTCTTCCCTTTGCCACTTGCCAAAGCCCTCGTTTTTGGTCCTGACCAAGAGAAAAGCGAACTCTGGGACGAGATTGGAATTTTCTTGTTTCAGTTTTTGATTTGTCCAGAGCGTCCCGCGCTCGGTCACCGCTGTCCTAAAACGTACCGGCTCTGAGAACGAGGTTTCTCAAATATACAGAGCGTACAGAGCGTGGCGTCAAGTATTCAACAAGACACTCAATCTACGCGCATTAAAACACAACGGAACGAAAAGGACTACGGTCTTAGTTCGATGAACTTTGTCATCGATCCTTATTGTCAGGGTCTCCACTTGGCCTGCTGTCCGTCTTTCAGGCCTGTAACATCTTTGACATCTACAGGCCGCTGGAAAAAAACAACAGGCAATGAATGGTTCATGAATACGCTCGCTGCAAGGCTTCCTTGATTATATACTTTTTTAAGATCATGGGCCTTGCTTGTTGGAAATATCACGATCAATACTTGGAACTGATTCGAAAAAGAACTTTTGTACCTCGAGGAATGTTGTCCTCATGAGATCATTGCCAATTTACCATCAGCTTGCGCTGTCAGTCAGCATGACGTCGAAAAGTCGAGACCTAATAGATAGTTTCACTCGTAGAAAGCTAAAGACGAAATCCGTTTGGAAGTCGAACAATTCCATTTTTTAATGGACAATTACCTTGTGCCAGAATAATTTTAATTTAATTACAGTCTATTTTGCATTTTGTAAAAGCTTTAGATATCAACAGTTGTCTGAAATAGCACCAAAAACTATTTCCCTTGGGAACTCCAGAAACCTAGCTGCCTTGTAAACACGACGAAGAAGAAAAGAGAAAATGTGTGAGTGCTAGTGTAACCCGCTTGCTAGGGAACCCTCCCTCCCTGTAAACAGGCCCTAAATATAACACACACATGCACAAGGTTGTCAGATAATGATTAGTCAGACAAAACTTTTCAAATTCAGTCGTCGTGAGTTTGAAAAATCGCTAAAAACTAGCAATAGACCATTTTGTAGTAGTTTGCTCAGTGAGCTGGCCTTAAATGACAGTGAGTCTGGAGGTGACCTTGTTTTGGTACAAACCTCACTGCTTTTGTTGTGTAAATCAAGTTGTCCGTAGCTAACTAGTTGACATTAAATAAGACGAGCAGAGAGGCCTGTATCAAAGCAAGGTCAACTCAAGCCTCGCTTGCATTCATAGGCCAAGTAACTAAGCACATAACTGTAAAATTGCCTATTCAATTCATGGCTTTTAATATCTTGGTGTTCTGTTTGAGCATTTCGTCAACCAACGAAGGTACGCAAGCATAATTTGACCCAAAATGCAGAAAGCATCCTTATAAGTTTCTCGGTACGTGATCTGCATTTCAAAAGGCATTGGCAATGTTGATAAACGTATAACTCTTACTCTTGGATCGGTCAACTGACCTTGACGAGTTTTCCATGTTTATGATATTTCAGGGTCCACAAAAATAGGTTCTCAGATCCCGTTTTCCCGCCCACTTTTTCTTGTTAATCCCGCCCAACCTCCGTTTTTTTGCCTGGAAATCCCGATCCCGCCCACTTTTCAAAGACGTTTTTGCATTAATTATTAATCTCAACTTTTAATAATTTAATCGTATCTATATCAAAATTCTCGATCGTGATTGGTTGTCTGCGCTCCTTTTTGTTACGTAATCGCGCGAGATCACGTGGGTGTCTAACTACAGGTGTCCGCTATTTGAACTTTTTGTAATTGGATACCCACGTGATTCGCACGTCAATTACTCGCGCTTTTATGGCTTCCTTCGCAATGTTTCGTTGGCTAAACTACAGAACACAGGGCCACCTATTTACATCCCATTGAATCACAATGGTGCCTATTGTGTTTTACTTCGTTCTTCAAAAGATTTTGACACATGTAAACCAGGTGGTCCGAAGTGGCCCTGCATTCTGTAATTGCTTCCCTTTTTCAATGCGCGACTTGTCGTCACAAATTTTATCTGCACGGCGTGACGGCGTGATTTCGTCGGGTGATTTTCCGCCGTTCCGCCATCTCCCAAAGAAAACAAAACAGTGAAAGGTTTATAAAAACTTACTTCAGTATCTGCAGCGCATTGAAAAAAGGGAAGCAATTACAGAATGCAGGGCTACTTCGGACCACCTGTTTTACATGTTTCAAAATCTTTTGAAGAACGAAGTAAAACACAATAGGCTCAACTGGGACAATCTCTCCATACGAAGGAAAAAGCTTAAAGCGACGTTGATGTTTAAAATAATTAAAGGGCTTTCCCCAGCGTACATGCAGGATTTATTTAGCATCCGTAGTACACCGTACAACTTAAGAGATTCTGAGATTAAGCTTAAGCCTTGGGCCACAACGGGGCGCTACTATGGAAAAGCCTACCTGTAAACTTAAGAAAATCAGATTCTCTTGGGTATTTCAAAAGGGAACTTGACAAATTCTACAGCAATTGTCAGTCGGGCTCCCACACGGCATTCTTGTAAAACAGTGTTGTTTTAATTAATTTTTTAACTGAAGATTTTACCGTGTCTAAATAAATAAAGTATGTATGTATGTATGTAAATCCTAAGGGACTGGGCCGGGTTGTTCGAAAGCCGGTTAACGCTAACTCAGGTTTAAAGTGCCTATGAAGTAAAAAATAATTGCTGCTTATTTGAAAGGCTTTTCAAAGTAAAGAAGAATGGCGTTTTTCTTTTGGGAATATCTTTTTTCTTTTAAGAGATATTTACGTTTTTGTATTATGCAAATGAGGAAAGTGATGACGTCATGGGTGGTTCCACTAAAACAGTACAACGCTCAATCAAGAATATCTCCAGAAATATTCGAGCAGTGTTCTTCAAACTTGGCACCAGAAACGTACGTCACAAAAGGAACAGAATGACACCTACTATGTCGTTGGCATGGCAACAATCTCGGTTCCAGTCTCTTTCGGTGAAAAACCAAATATCCTCATTTGCAATCTTTTTAAGTGTGACAGAGCGTCTAGCTCGGCACTCAAATGGTTCCCATATTGCCTTAACTATCCCCATTAGATTGTTGTGAGTGGATGATCCTTGTTTAAGATAAAATCTGGAATTTTTAGTCGTAATTAAAACAGGACCAGCGACATGACTGTTGTTATGGCAACGGCACGAAGAGTGTCATTGTGCTTCTTTTGTGATGTACAGTCCTGATACCAAGTTTGAAGAACACCGCTTTAATATTTCTTTACTTTGAAAGGCCGTTCAAATAAGCAGCAATTTTTTTTTACTTCATAGGCACTTTAAAAGTTAACCGGAGTAGTCATTTTTCTCGTATAACAAAGTTTTTGACTACTCATGTTTTGTGTAGTTTGAGATTATTCCAACTCAAAACTGAAGGGCAAACAATATAAACAGAACACCTCACCGAAAAGTTACCAAACTGAAATCAAAATTCTCGCTAATCCTGGATTAGCTTAATCGGGCTTTGAACAACCCGGCCCAGAACGACATGCAATGGATTTATTTTACGAAGTATCCAGTGGGAATCGAATCAAATGACTGTAAACTGAAAATCATAACATGCTATGGCCGCCGCCGGAACATGTCAAGCACGTGACAGATTTGAGCTAGCGGTCACACAACACCGAGTGCAAAAAGAAATTTGCGACTAAGAAGATCTTGAACAAATCGCAGATTGTTCTCACTGTCGTTGACTCAGTTTGCACTGAGTATGGGGTTTAAATTGCCCTCCCTGAAAGGAAAGTTTAATTCAGACAAATCTCTGGTTTGTCATGGGTTTCTAGGCTTTTCTACATTATGCTAGCATTTTTTCGAGCATTTTAGTGAGGCATAAGCATTGGGCATTATTCGAGCATTTTAGTGGAATTTTTCAGGAAAATTAATGTTATTCCAGAGAATATAGAAAAAAAATTATTTTTTACGAGAAAATGAAGGCTAAACTTAACCTCTTGACGTAAGTATCATTGGTATCACGTAAGTACCCTCTCCCCCCTCCCCCCGGACCTAACTCCCTGAGTGATTGGTACCGAGACCTTATTGCCTTTCTCGATCCCATGCAATTCATGATTAAGTGCCATTTCTAAAATTCTGCCTAGAAAATAGAGGTGTTGTATGGCAGGAACAATAGATTCTTTTTCCTATGGGAAAAAACATTCTTTCTTATGCAAAATATTTTCATTGTTCCTGCCATGCAACATGGCTGCCATGCAAAACCTCTATTGGAAAATGAACAAGCAAACGGATGCTTAAACGTAAGGCATGAGTCGCGCTGTGGACAAGTTTGTCGGGGCATTTACCCCCACCGGGTTACTGGTGTCGCACGTTTGCGACGAAAAGATTCTGATACCATTCTGATAATAATCATATATTATAGGCCCAAAGCTGAAAAGCACTCATCGTCAAAGCATCATCGTTGCCATTGCTTAGACTTTTTCCTTGCAGACGTTTTCTCTTTTTGTGAAACAGGATGCTCCTGAATGATCTAGACTCGGAGGTAACGACGAAGCTACTTGTGACAGTGCATTTTGCTGCTGAAAACAAATCGGCTGCGATTCATTTCCTCTATACAGTATGAAAACTGAAAGCGTGAGTGGTTGCCGGGTCATACTGAGGAATTACAACAGATAGCGTTTTGTGACAATTGGGAATATGTTGAAGCAAGAGCTCTGTACACGAGGCGTGCAGATGCGTGCTTGTGTTGTGAAAATGTAGAATTGAGATTTGATCAACATTGCAACAAAAGAAAAATGAAAAGGTTTTTAAGGTCATTAGGCAAGATATAAACAGTTAAGTCAGATCGCGACAAAAGGGTCGCACATGTCGCGAGCATGCGATGACAGAATTTATGTTCAATGTAAACATTGAACCTGTTAGTGCCACCCCAGCTTAACGAGAAGACAATGGATGAAATGCAACAATCACTCCAGTCCCGATACCTGCGCTTACCGACTGGAAACCTAACGAACACTGTCGATGCTACAAGCCGCCGAAAAACGATTTCACTCCATCCCGAAAATTCTAAAATCAAACGAGACTTGGTTTATGTCGATGTTTGATCGAAATTCTATCTCGTCCCAAGTCGGGAACGGAGGAGTTAAATGACCTTCTAAAAACGCGTTACTGTTCGCCCTCTCAGCCAATAAAATGTTGAAAATCAGAAGAAATTGTGGGCAGTAGTTTACAGCATTAGGCAGGTTAAGTTGTATTCGGTTCTGCCGCGTACGCAAAAGCGCCAACTACAAATATGTCCCAAGACTTTTGTCCATGATTGCAAATGATGCTTATGAGGGAATGTTTTTGAAATTCAAATGTCATTAACCCCTCTTAATGATATTCCCCCCCACGAGCCTCTATTGCAAGCTAGTAACACTCCAAAACCGAGAACACGAAAATGTCGGTTCCTATTATGCAGCTAGAAATCTGTCCCCTTCCATGGAAGCCTGTGACTATGCAAGTAATGCATTTACTGGGAAAAACATTTTAGGTTATTCACTCACTGTTAACTCGAACTCAAAACTTTTTTCGTTGGATTTGTTCTTCAGTCATTTACTATCGGTTATTTCGAACTATTTTTCGTTTCCCCTGAGGGCTCGAAATGGCGGGGTTTAGCTCTGTAAGCGACTATTTTACAGTTGTCTGTTCAGTGACCTGGCCTTTGAATGGCAGCGAGGCTAAGGTGATCGCGACCTTGTTTTGATACAGACCTCTCTGTTTTTGTTGTGTAAATCAAGTTCTTCTTATGCTGACTAGTTTGCATTTACACGAGAAAAGCAGCGAGGTCTGTATCTAAGCAAGGTCATCTCCAGCCTCTATCTCAGTCATAGGCTAGGTAACGAAGCACACAACTGTCTATTAAACAGCAGAGGCATCTTCGAAGAATCATGTTTGTTTTGTGATGCGTTCAGTCACATGTTAATCTTGCTATTTTGCGCAGTATGTCAACCTTTTTTTATTGTTTCTTCATTCAGGTTACGCTACAAAAATGTAAATCCATAAACTTTTCCTGCAGTCCACGCCAGAAATAATTTCCCGTCCAGCCCGTGTTGCCATTGGCGATCCAATGTAGCATCATTCGTGGGAGGCACGGTGGCCTTATTGCTAGTGCTCTTATCTCTGGATCAAGAAGTCTGGGTTTGAGCCATGGCCGGGGACATCGCGGTGTGTCCTTGGGCAAGACACTTGACTCTCACAGTGTTTCTCTCCATCCAGGAGTATAAGAACGGCGCACTTGATGCTGGGGGTAACCCTGCGATGGACTAGGGTCCCATCGCAGTCGCTTCATGCTGCACTGAGAAACCGGGATAAGCTCAGACCTGACTTTACCTTACTGTCGCTCACAGGGGAGAGGGGACTCGATAACATCTCAATCGAGTAAGCTAAGCTTTCAGTTACTCTGCAGCTGTGCCAAAGAGTTCTATTAAGAGGCCTATTTTTAAAAATGCCTAGTGGCGTTGTTTTAACGTTTATTCATGCCAGAAAGTCAGTTCTTCGAGTTCATTTTTCCCTTGTGCACTGAATCACTACTCGAACTAGGGTCGAAGGTGCAATTTTGCATACTATGCTACATACCTCTAGGTGTACATGACTCTTATTTGTCTTATTTCTCGCTGACGGTGTCTGCTCGATTAACGTTTTTGTGATTTGGTCGCAGTTGCTGGGCCCTATCATCAACAGCAGCGACCTAGAAACTAGCTTCATAACTTTTTTCTTTTACAGATGGAGCTAACTACAGATGAATTCCTAGAAAGCATTGGCAGCTTTGGCCGCTACCAAATACTCGTCAACGCATTTTGTAACCTGACGTACATTTTCTGGTTTGGTATTCCTGTGATGATCATGGTGTTTATTGCATCGGATCCTGGCTGGAAATGTAAAAATAACACCACATGTCCCTTAACAGAGACTATAAGACTCGGAGATGATAACTACTTCTACAGATGTGATATTCCCAGAGAAGATTGGGAATTTGGAAATGATTTCACGTCAGTCGTCACCGAGGTAAATTATTGCAAGGAGGGTTCCACGAATGTTTAAGGAGGGGGTGGGATGGCTGGTACCTTGGGGCTGCAGAATCAGTGGGGCATGTTTCCAGAATGTTGCAATTTGAGAACTAGAACCTAATTAACCGTTTCGCTGGAAATACTAGCAATGCCACAAAGTAGAATTTACAATGAGGTACCTTTCAACAGAGTTTGCCTTTATTTCTGCCATAATTTAAAGTATAAACTTTTTTGCAACTTCTCTAAAATGGGAGTGGCTAACACCTCTGTGCAGGCGCGAAAATGGATGATACTTAGTAAATAATTATTATCAAGCACTCTCTTTGAATCACCAAATCCAATATAGGATTCCAACATCCCAACTAAAAGGTTGCCAAAATTAGTTTGCGGCAAAAGTGATGACCAGAGAAGACAGATGGCCATTGCTATAGCCTTGCTCGAATTTAACGATCTTGGACGTTTGGTGACCCCTACTTTTCTTTTCAGGAACAGATCTTATTTACAAATATCATTACATTGTCCAAAAATGAACATAAATCATGCAATGTGGGAAGTTAAAAAAAATTTCAAGATTTCTGTCCTCGGGACATGGAATCCTACCATCTTGCGGCTGCAAGGCGCGTGTAACTATGGTCGCTAAATGAGAACTTGTTCTTTGAGGAACCTCACCAGTAGACTAAATTCGCTTAATAAGTCCATTTAAACCATATTTTGTAGAGAACATTTTCCCTTAAAGCTCTAATTGCTATATTTTGGGACTTGCAAACACTGTGGCCTTCTTCGTTAACGAAGCCCGATTTAATCAGATTTAGGTGTTCTTCCGGGCATGTTCTCTCCAAAACGAAGTCGGTTACCCCCCATTTTTTTTACATTTCTGACATCACTAACTCATCATCTTTCAATGGTAAAATTTTCAGTAAAAAAATCAATGTTAGAAATTTTCGCGCGAACGTCCTTAAGCACTAAGGTTGGAGAAGAGTAATTATGTACTGGAATATTTAGCAATTATT
>CM042748.1:32100049-32118017 GCA_022496165.2 Catalaphyllia jardinei | reverse complement strand
GGGAAACAAAATTCACTATTCCCCTCGGGACCAGTCATTAAGTGTTAATTATGCTCCGTTGGTTGTTCAAAAAAAAACATTGCAAAAACAAAATAACGGGACGTGAGAAGCCACAATGAGATGCCAAAACAATGTAGATTTCATTGTAAAGATTGAAGCCGAATGCTATGAAATAACTAAACTAAAAGCATTTACTTACTTCCTGTTGTGAACGCAGTTCCTCCAGTTCCTCTTCAAACTTTTTCTTGTCGGCTGCTTGTTTCTTTTTTCGTTCTCCGAGACCCTAAAAAAACAACTGTGCATTACCGACTGATAACCAACTTTGTAAATTTTTCTAGCACCTGTTTTTTCTCAACTGCGTCCAACTGGACATACAGGGTGATAGACAAACAGAAGCCGACATGTTTCAACAATAACTAAAACCAAAACTGGCGAAACTACAACGATGTGGCGCCGAATTCTTATAAAGACAAGCACTTCAAACAGGAAATTAAAGGTGGCTATATCAAGACGAACTACAAGATCAGCAGTAGCAGTTTTTGCAGAATATAAGCGTACATTCTGCCATAGTGTTGAATTGAATGGCAATATATCCCTGCAATAGAGCAGTTTTCAACTGAATACCGTAAAACCAAGTACTCACTCTAGCCAATCACAAAAGACGCTGACAATATAATGAACCAATCAAAACTTGAATACTTGCACCTGACGCAGAGCATGGGAAAACGAGTGCGAACGAGGCACAATTGGTTTTACTTCTGATTGGATGAAAAAGTGGCGCGAATTTTTGAAGACAATTGTGTGGCGTAGTAACTCAAAACCCCCTTACTTAACGACAGTTGAATGAAACCCGCTCTAAAAGTGTACTGACAAATGTCACCATGACAATTTTGCCGAGTGCCACATAGTACTCTTACCCTTTCTAAACTTTCTTTTTCGTGTCTCAAATCATTCAGTTCTTCTTCAATGTGATCTACTTTGCTTTCCAGTCTTTTCCTTGTCTGTTTTTCTTCCTTAAGACTCTGCTTCAGTTGATCGCTCTGTTCAGTACTCTCTACAGTCGCAAACACAAAAACAACAATTCAATGACTGTACCAAATCGAAAGTGTTCATTTGAATGACGAGTTAGATGTGCACTACTATGGTCACCATACCGACAGTACATGAGGTTTAAACACATCCAAACATTTTAAATCGTAACTCGATCTAATCATTAACTCTTTGCTTAAGACCATGGCAGGTCCACGCCAGCCCAAGGTTGCTATATTGCGACCTGCCTCATTAGAAACGATACGAAAATGTATGTATGTAGCTCACTTTCGACATATTAAAATTCAGCTTGATAGTGCAGCACAGAGGACACAAGCAAAATACTGTATGATTTAATGCGTCATTCAATTCCATTTGTTTGTGTTATCTAGGCCCCACTGCAAAGCTGAATTATAATGTATCGTCTATTCGAACTGTGGAGATTAAACAAGATTCTGCTACCACGGCGTCATGCCTCGTGCAATGTTTAAAATTCCAACTCAATTTCACTGGACATCTGGATGTATTTGCTAACAACATACGATGATTTAACCTTCACGTGCTTGTAGCTACAATATAGAGGAGCTTAGCGGCCGATTTGTAATTTTGTCGCAAATATGAAGTGGCTCTTATTGGGATAGTGAGTAAACCGCATTAAACAAGTTCAATGTGAGACCGCAAACAAGGGGAAGGATTAGGCTGTAAGCAGTCAGACCTGTGTGTGAATCTTTAACACGTGTGAGCTCATTTCTGTATTTGTCAGCTTCTGCCGTCACTTTACTGAGTTGGCCGCTGAGTTCCGCCTCTCTTTGGCGAAGAGATGTGACGTCATTCTGAAGTGTTGCTAAATGTGTCTTGGCTGTTGTCAGTTCCCCACTCATGGATATCTGTGAGACAGAATCAAGACAGCTACAAGGTTTAAATTACATTTAGCCCAGCTGGCTCACATAGCCGCTTCTTGTAAATTAGTTAATTGGCTTGGAGTATTGCTTCTTCCCCTGGATAGGTGTTACAACTTACGTCCATCGCTTGTTACCCACCCGCTGACGTTTTCTTCTCGTTAATAGCTGATCAAGCGTTAGAATCTGGGCGCTACACAACGCTATATATCTTCTCATGAAAAGCAGCTGACCAGTTAACAGCTCAAAGTCAAACAAAAGATTCTACTCGCAATCATGGTGCTCTGAGGCCTTGCCCACATGTATCCGGATATTTTTGAATCTGCAACTTTTTTTTTCCGGTTGAAAAAATTTCCTCTTCCACACGTAGCGTATTCAAATCGAATTCGCCTGTCTACACGCATCCGATGGAATATCCGGATTCACTCTAGTACCCAGGGCTCCTCTGCAATAAAATGTGTTTATAAAGCGCGCGATAGTGGCGGTAAATTTCCTCTGGTGTTGCTGTTGTGTCGCCATATTCGTTTATTATTTTTTTTTGTAATTTAGTGCCATATTCGTTTATTGTTCGGTAAGAGACTGGACACCAATTTGGTATGTCATCGGATTCGAAAATATCCGGATTCACCCGTCCATACGTTATCGGATTTGTTGAGGATTTATTTTGTTTTTTTTCCACTCTGGAGAGCCGATTTAAAAATGTCCGGGTTCGCTGTCGAATTCGCCGGGTGCGTGTCGACGGAAGCCGTATCTGGAAAGTAAATGTTGCGGATTCAAAAATATCCGGATGCTTGTGGACGGGGCTTAAATGAGAAACTAGATGTGAACGCTCCTGCACACACCTGCGACACTTTGTCAACGACGATATTTGAATCAATTTTGCAAGAAAAGAAACATCTCAAGATTCTCAACATGAACATCTAATAGCCTAAACAAGCTTGACTTCAATCGAATGTACATAAAGAAAGTGATCAAAGAACAATCATATTCCACACAACACCTTTTCTTGCTCAAGGGATAACACTCGAGCTTGCGACTGTGCTGTGTTAACTTGCAGTGAGTCACTCCTCTGTTCCAACATGGTGTTGCTGTGTTCAACAAATCTGGAATTCACATTTTATCCATCAATCAGTTATACATTTCACCTTTAGCAAACCCACTAAGGTTAATCAACATGCATTAGAACAGTGTCCCTCAATGACCCTGAAGACTAGAATTTTTGGCTGAATTTTTATCTACAAAACAAATGACTGGGTAACTGTTAAATATAGACATATACCTCTGATTCTTTTGCAGCAAGTCTGATATCTTGTCATTGAGCAACTCAATTTTTTTGGACTTTTCTACACCTTCAGCTTTCAATTTCTCGTTTTCCTGAAACCAGATATACATTCATGAAACATTTACCAACAGACATTTTCAAACTGCACAGGCAACAACATTGTTTTTGTTTAACCCTTAATAATCTAACGACGTAATCAATTATTTGCTTTGGGAGGATCAAGAGCATTCTTGTTTAAAATTTGTTCTCCGACTCATCGGATGGTACGCTAGTTTACTATAGGTCCCTAGATTAAGCCCCACTCCATTTTGCCACGTCTCACAGGCACCTCGAAGGTAAGGTCACCCAGTTTAGAGAGTTTAAGAAAAAGCCTAAAAACGTCTACCACAGGAGGATAACCTTTTAATAGAAATTAAACAGTAAAATGATACTTCTGCCAATACAGAGAATGTGTCACATACAGGTAACTTATCTATCAGTGGGTTATGCTAAACCAATGCCCCTTTCAGCCCAAAGAAACCTCAACAAAGCTCCAGACAGATAAATCTATCAGTGGGCTATACTAAAACAGTGGACTTTGCCGACTACAAGCCCGAAGAAACCTCCAGAAACCTCGAGCTCAGCCTTTAACTATTAATACATGTAATTATCTTCATACACAGTACCTGAACTATTCTGGTGATATTGTGAACTAAAACAGCAGCTTCCATTGCAGCTTGTGGATTGCCAAATGCACCGACACCAGTCATCTGACCAACTGGAGTCAATTGGCTAGATAACTGACCTGAACTCTGGTGACGACGCTCAACCTATACAGACACCATGAAAAAAGTACATGTAAAAAAACAATGACAACAAACAGGGGGACATTCTAATCTATTTTCACTGCGTGTGCTTCTTGAACCACTTCTTGAACCATGCAAGCAAACAACTATGCTGTGCATCAATGGCAATTTATATCGTAAATTTGTTGAAATGGAAAATTTCGAAGTTTTTCTTGAGTGGCAGATTCATTTTGAAAAATTTCTTGAGAAATTTAAAAATCATCAGAATAGCCAAACACAAATTTCCTTTAAAGGAAATCAGCAGACAGAATTAGCTCTCACTTTTAAAGTTCCCTACATAAAAAAGTACACCCTTGCATCAGTCCATGAAAAGAGAACAGAGCACAGAGCAACAAGAACCTTCTGGTCTTACCTTGTTTGAAAGCTCATCAATCTTGTCTGATAGCTTGCCGATAGACATGCGTATCTCTCCCTGTTGTTGCCTTGTCTCTGCCATTAGCACAGGGACCATAGCATCATTAGCAGTGGGTTGCGGTGGTGGAGGTGGAGGAGCAGGTGGAAGTGGGGCCGAATATGGCGCAGTAATAATCTGTGGCTGAGGTGCCATCATTGGATAGCCCATGCTAACAGGTGGCTACAGAATAAGGAAACAAGACAGTATGAATTTTCTAGTGAAATTAATTGTAAAAGGGTATGGCACTGCAACTACATGTATGTGTATGCTGGATTGTCAACAGATGCCTGTCTACTGTTCCAGACTGAAAACAGGTAAACTGTATACTATACAAATGTATACCATTGTTTCTGGTCAATGTTCAGCCAATATGTATGTAACACTGTCTTAAGGGTATTAAATGTTGTTCAGTTGAATGTTGGTAAGATGCTAGCATTTTGAAAGTGAAGAGTGATCATCGCAGTAAATTTTCCAATTTAAGCAATTGGAAAGAATAAGCCTAAAAAAAAATCAGGGCTGCAACGGGATTCGAACCCATGACCTCCGTGATACCGGTGCAATGCTCTACCAATTGAGCTATGAAGCCACACATTGGGAGCGAGGTCAATTTTTTTGAGTTCATATTTTCCCGAGCAGTGAAGTGATGTGAAGTATATATGAAATAATTCATATTTGTACTGCGGTTGTAGATGAAAGTGAAGAGTGATCATCGCAGTAAATTTTCCAATTTAAGCAATTGGAAAGAAGAAGCCTGAAAAAAATCAGGGCTTCAACGTGATTCGAACCCATGACCTCTGCAATACCGGTGCGATGCTAGCATTTTGTTGGCCATCAAATGGTGGCCTTATGTGCTCCAGGGCTTGAAGAGTATCAAGTGTTAACAGTCAACAGATTACTGACAGCTTAAACTGGGAGCCATTTTCCACCAATTATTACCATCAATCAGCGTCAGTAAGACATCTTCGCCTCGAAAAAGTATTTTACAAAAATATACAGGGTACAGTAAAAGACTTTGAATTTTTTAGTACAGTATAGCACCTCCCCAATGGAAAGTACTTATTTTTCTTGGATCACTCCTCTCCCTATCACTCTGGAAATTCTGGCCAATAAAGCTTCCTACATTCCTTAAATGTTTCGATCTTACATAAAACACCCCCCTCCCCCCAAGGACATTCCAATCCCTCCTGTGAGGGAAGGATGGATATTTTCTGGAACTGCACAATTTGGTTCTATGGTAAAGAAATGAACTTCTTGTTATAATGTCATTCTAAAAATTTATAGTTTTGTTGAAGGGGTTTCAACAAGGACAAACCATCAATTTCTCTTGGCAGTCAATCACAATTATGATTTACCATCTCATTGCATGCTGCCTCTGGAACAATGTACCTTTGCACATTAGGGAGGCCCCAAATCTTTTCTTGTGGAAAAACTAAAGAAACTTAAGTTGAGCCAGGACGAGTGTCATGTAATTCCTGCTCTAACTAGATTCTGTTTTAATTGATAGTATGCATAGTTAATTTTAAAGGGGGTAGGTTTCTAAATAAACTGTGGTGCTGCGTCGGTGGGAGTATTATAAGATAATTTGGTTTTATCAACTGAGTTGATAATGTGAATTGGCCACCGTAAAGCGATTCGGAAGCTGACGTCTCGAGCACTAGCCCTTCGTCAGAGCGAATCCAAATTCACTCCGACAAAGGGCTACTGCTCAAAACGTCAGCTTCCGAATCTCTTTACGGTGGCCAATTCACATTATCAACTCAGTTGATAAAACCAAATTATAGTTAATTTTACTCTAGATTCTTCGGTTTTTTTTTACATTTTCTTAATTTATATACTACTTTAGATACATGTAAATTTTTGTAATGAGCCCTTTTCTAGACTCATCAATGTCACATGTTTAAATAAAGTTTTTCTCTTTTTTTTTTCAGTTTCAGTTCATTTACCTGTAGACTAACCTGATATAATGCTACCTGCTGCTGCGGTGTGAATGCTGATGGCATCATTGGCTGTGGGTTGATAACAGGCTGTTGTATTGGCTGTGGGTTGATAACAGGCTGTTGTATTGGCTGTGGAGGAGGTACTGGATTGTGAACTGGCTGGTGAACTTCAGGATGAACGTGAGGTGCTGGTCTTGGTGGAGGGTGTGGTTTGGCTCGTACACTTGGATGCGGGTTGGAACTAATGGGTGGTGGACTTGTTGTGTTACTCTCTGTTCTCTCTTGTACATGGGGCACAGCACTAGGACCAACTTCCTAAAAATAATTAATGACTTTATAATAAAATGCAGCATATTGCATCATCATTGTCATCGTTATTAATAGCTAGACTCAAGTGATCTGGCTTAACAGTCCCTACTTGTGAGAGTATATTAAAAAGAAAGAGTTAAAGGGACTATCTTGGTGAGGTTGCAAGAATGCATTCAAGGAGCATAAACATTAATATGTACATTGACTGCTACTACAACACTGCCAGTTAAATCGACTGCTATGTAATTTATTGATTCAATGTGGCTACCTGCTCAGGTTCTCTCATGTCCTCCTGTTCAGGTTCAGCTACCATAGCTCCAGGCAAAGACAATGGATTCTTTCCCATTTTGGACATTCTGGCAAGCAACCGAGCTTTGTCTGTGCCTTTCTCATGGGACTGATCCAGATAACAAGCAGAGCAACAGAGAAAGAAACTCTTGGTTAAAATTCATTTGACTCCTCCCTCACATCAATCTCTGACTTTATGCAAACTGCATTAGTCATGCAAACAAAGATTGCCCTGCACAGTTACATGTATTAGGAGCAGTACATAACAGGTTTTGTACTGGTCAGAGATGATCAAGATTTCAGACATTTTGTAGCATAGAGTAAATGACGAAAGAAGTTAACTTTTTGAGCAATGGACTTACCAACTTTCTGTCTGTTGAAAGGGTACAGAAGGAATTTTATTTTCTATTTTTAATTAATAATAAAATGTCCATGGAGTTTTCTGGGAAATCTGATAATTTAGCACAGATTCTACATTCTCACCTGAGAAAGTTGTTCAGTGATTGATGCAGTCCTACCCTTAATGCCACTGTCATTGGGTACACTACAAATACAATACAGTGTCAGACACTATGTGCAAACGTTAAGCTGTATGCATAGTTGTGCTGTATGGTACCCGCACATGAAAATACAGAATATATAAAAACAGCTGCTATGCTGTTTGTGTGTTAAGAATGTCTCTTGAGCATCACAAAGCAACTTGCAGAAAGAGCACAGACTAAGCTTCAGGGACTTAATCTATTATTTTGGAAACCACAAACTTGAGAAAGATCTCGGGATCATCCAGCAGCCAGTTACACAGATCAGTTAGAATGTGACAATGCCCTGCCAAGAGAAATGTATACTACACCTATGATCATGAAGCCTTGTGGGGAATGGGAGAAAGTTATTCAATGTGTGCATGTGAGCAAGTAAGCTAAAATATCCAAATACAGTACAGTACAAACACTAACAAATGAGACTTTTTTTTAGGGGGGGGGGGGGGTGGCAACTAGTAAGAATGATTTTTGGGCTGCTAATATCATAAGACTAACAGCTCGGCCGAAGGACAAGCTTGAAAATTGGTTTCCTTTGCACCCTGTGGACTATATCTCCCCAATGTGAAAAGAAACTATTTCAACAAGATACTGTCAGTACTATTACATGTACAAAATACAGCTTGAGAGGCTCCACAAGCCATGATTACAGCCCAAACACAAAGCAACCACTGCTGCTGTAAGTTCTGATTCTTACCTCAGCTGTGACACTGAGTCTGTGGATCTCTTTCTTGTACCAGATGGCTCAGACAAAATATCAGGCAACTGATCGGCGCTTTGAGATGTGACAGGTTCCTGGATTGTCACTGGAGAGTCAGTTGTTTCTCTATTGGACTTGATCTGTAACCAAAAGGATTTTGTATATAACTTTTCAATCCTAAGGCATAACGCACAGTAAAATGTACTTCCATCATTCTTAAATAATTTGCAGGCATGCTTACCCTTAGAACTTCAACTTCAAACAAGAGTGACGAGTTAGGAGGGACTCTGGAAGGCACACCCTGTTACACAAATACACAACATTTCCCATTTAGTGAAGAGCAAATGACTTAATTATTAATAGCAATAATAATTAATAGCAATAATAATTAATAGCAATTTGTAAAGGTGGGTAGTGTGGCAAAAATGGCGACTACTGCAAAAGGTCTTTCAATCAACAAATTATCATGACAATTTTACAGTATTTGAAGCTGATATTACATGACTGTAGAGCCTAAAAACACAGTATTAATGAGAGAAAAAGACTTGATTCTCAAACTACATGCAGGTACAGTTATACGATATAGTAAATTCATTCAATGGACTGGATCTTACTTTAATAAACTTCGACTAATTTATGGCATACACAGCGATCACTATTTTCGTTTTTTGTTTTGACCCTTGCACACATTTGCATGTACACACATGCTGATGTACAGAATACAAACATTGTTCATGTACTGCCACTGAAAGGTTACTCTTGCATAAAACCCTGCTTCTCTGTGTCTCTGCCTAGGGTGGATACTCGTTTTAAGACAATTCTGCTGTTCGTATCTTTTACCTTCTCTCCATATGCCAGAGCTGAAGGAATAGCTATTAACCTCTTTGCACCTTTTTTCATGCCTATTACTCCCTGTTCCCATCCCTTGCATAGACAAAAAACACCACTACTTAGTAATAAAGTATTGAATTATATCTTAATCAAATACTCAGTGATTAAAAAAATAAGCTGTGAATATACATGATATAGTACATGTACCAGCATATTAAGGTGTAACAACTTATTCACACAATGCAAGAACCCTTTCTGACAAAATGAAACCACTCACAACATGACTGTATGTTTAACAAAGCAAACAAGCAAGGAAACAGACTACTGACAAGCTGCAGACAAACAAATGTACAAGTTGTAATTAATTTTTTAAAAAATTATAATTGAGCAGGGATAAATTGAAAAAGAGTGACTACTAACTCAAGACAAAGAAATCAAAACCATACTGACATGTACCAACTGACATAAAAAATAACTACAACATACTGTACACATACTGTATAATGTAGAGGGTGGACAGACGTGACCCCTGGGGATACATGTACATGGAATCTACAGACTTTATAAATGGACCAAAAGATCAGTGAATACATTCCATACCTTGATAACTTTTCCTTTTCCTGTTTTGAATTTAAATGTTTTGTCAGTTTCAGTATTGCCATCAAACACCTGTAAAACAACAAGAGCCATTTGTCAAAAATCTATTGAAAGACCATCAATCAATTAACAATTTTCTAATAAATTTCAAAGTGAAGCATTTCAATTTGCTTTTAAAGTGACAATGTTTGGCTTACCTTTCCAAAACCATTATTTGTCCATAGCCATCCAGTATACTTCACTTCCAATGCATCTCCTAATTCAATGGCCTGAAAAACACAAATAAAAACATGACTGAAAATAGTTTGTTTTCTTTACATGTAGCACCCATTTATACAATGTATATCAGATATTGGCACTTCTGTTGTAACATAAACAAACTAACAGATTGACTTTCAGAGTTGCCCAGGGTACCATTTCTGTTCTAACATGCCATCTGACAGGGTGTGGAAAAAATAAAAAAAATAATGCAAAAAGTGTTGGTGAAGAATGCAGAAACAAATGTGTTAATAACAAGTGAAATGTTTTTCAACATGAGAAGAGAAATTTCATATCACCAAGGGACCAAGTATTTAATTTACTTTTTATTATGTTAAATTCTCACAATGCATAACAACATTTTTGGCAATTTCCTGAAGATTTCCAACCACTTTCTGAAGATTTCTGAAGATAACCAAAGTTTGCTGAAGGCATCCGAGGAAGATCCGAAGATGCTTCAATTCTAGGCCAACAAATTTTAATGCTTTCAAAGGGACAAAAATGTTATCAAAAATGATATCCTCACATGCGTGGATAAGAATAATATCCTCACATGTGGGATACCGTTTTTATCAATTTGTTACCCATGGTATACCACTACCTTTTTAATATAAAGTTTCTATATCTAGATTCTCGCATCAGCTTTCATTATTCTACTTAAGTCTCAGGACTCTCAGAAAGAGAAAACAAAGAATTGCAACACTACAGTAAAAATTACCATTCCATCACCAAGGACAAGGTCTTGAGTACACAGATTTGATGAGGCAGAGTTGAACTTTGATAAACCAACCTATGGATAAATAATTCAAAATTAGCAATAAATTGCACGTATGCAATAACAAAATATAATCATTACTGGTTTTCCATGTGCCTAGATTTGTCATGTAATTATTAGTGTGTGATCAGATGGGTGTCTGATTACATGTACAAGCATTCAATTTAAACTTTTTTTTAAAATTGAATACCTGTAACTGGATATCTACGTGTACACCAATGACATGTCTGTTACATGCACTTTAACATGGCTTCCTTGTTTCCAACAGTTTCCAAAAGTTATGGAAAACACTACTCATTCTATGGCTCAAAAGGAACTTCATCATGGACCCAAAAATATGCATTTGCACCAGTTTTGTATTATTTATTTATTTATTTACCACCACGTACATTCGTTGAAAGTTACAGCAATTGATAAATTAAAATATTACAAAAGTGTACTGTAGATAATAACTAATAATAAAAGTAAGTAAGAAGTGGTGAGGAAACCTCAAGAAACCGCCGGGTTTATACTATTTTGCCACATGGCAGATCAGGAGAATGTACATGTACTTCTAGAAGTCTACAGCTGTAGCTGTTGAATACAAGAGAACTTTACTTTAAAGAAGAAGAAGAAAAAAAAATAAATGTACCTGTTTAGCAAAGTTTGTGATGTTTTTGTCTGAGTCAAAACAGAGTGACCATGTTTGTCTCTGATCATCATAAAAACTTGCATAATTACCTCCTTGCACCTAAAGGACAAAATCAACATACCTAAAGTGACATGTAATTGTGTTACAATTTATTGTGTACACAAGATATGTCACAAAACACTTTACTTGAAACAATAATTGTATCTGTTCTTTAACCACATATTAAAATGAATTTACATCAGCGTCAATGAAAATTACCGTAAATGAAAAGTTTCCATGGATTTTTCCTGTGGTAACTTGCTGTTGTTTTGAAGCATAAATGAGTACCCTGTACTGAAAAAGAAAGAACATTTCACAGACCATGTTAGGTTTTTTGGAGTAATTGTCAAATACAGAGTAGCAAGTACTAAACCTTGTAAGGGAGCTTTTATAATACATGTAGCTCAAGAACTGAAACTTTTAGTAGGTTGTATGGGGGAAGTTCAAACACTCTTGAAATCTCAATGATTTTAAACCCAGCTTTTAAATTGACAAACTGTGAAATACACATACAGTACATATACTTCAGACACTGTTCATTTCAACTGTACAACATTTGTTTGTCACTGATCTTCACTCTTCACCTCACAAAATAGTATTCCATACATTCAGGGTTTTTACATGTAATAACTTCAATTCTTTAGGCCCTGATTTGATTTCCACTTCAATAGGCCACTTCCGAGTTCTCTTGTGCCTCTGTTTCAAAACGAGTCTAAGTGCGAAACCTTTCATGTCAAATGAGTTCTGCATGCAGTTTCATTTTCATGCAAATCAAAGTCGCTTTCATAAGAATAGTTTCGCACTTAGACTCGCTTTGAAACAGAGGCACGAGGGAACTCAAAAATGGCCTACTACAGGTAGTATAATGTAAGTGAGTTCACAACTGATGCTCAACAACATTTGAATATCCAACTGTGGCTCTTGTAGATAACTTTGGCCAAACAGATTTTAATTCAGCTGCATTTAATGAACTTTCAGAGCTTTCAAGGCAAGCTGTATAAAGGAAAGCCAAAGACCATCTAGCATAGAACTGTGACAGCAGACCTCAACAAGCCGTTTGGTCTGGGCAGAGGCTGAAACGATCACCAAGGACCACAAAAAGTGAATATATGTCCCAGGCAGGATGATGAAGTAGACCCTTGGGACTAAATATTATATAAAAACCAATTTTGATACTTACATCATTTGCTGAATGATTTGCTAAAACAGCTGCACCTAGTTTTCCCTGACTAGCATATTGACCATTAACACTGTAAAGAGAGTTCAGATGATAATTAGAATTTGTGTATTTTACTTGGTACAGTTAATGCACCTTGAAGTGTCAGAGACCAAACAAAACTTCTATCAATCATTGTCAAGTTGTCAACTCACTATTTGTAGGCATGAACTGCAGTGGCACACAAGAGTGCAGTTTCCCCACCACCGCTCTGTGCTGCTGCAGCATAGACACAATAAAAAAGATTATGAATGCTCAATTATTGCACTGCTGTGTGACATTTGAGATGCAGGGCTTCACTGAAAATTCTTTCTGTAAGCTTAAAGTTAATGATTAGGAACTCTGTACTATACATGTAAAACTGATCTATGGGAAGGTTTAAGGTAGAGAGTGACCAGTGGATATTTCAAGAATAAAACCAATGTTTAATTGCCTCTAGTGAAAATCTTATTCAGGAATCCAACCAATCAGTAATAGCTCACTTTGGAAAAGAGTGATAGCCTGGGGACGAGGTCGCACCACAAGCGCTTATGGGATTATTTGGGGGGGGGGGGGGGACGCAGGTCAAAACAAACATGGTGGAATTTGGTGCAGTATGTCATATGTAGCGTGGATTGTAGTGGTCCTGGCAAGGTTTCAGCAGAGCTACAGATAGCAATAAGATCGAAGTAATTGTTTTAGACGATCAAAAGTCAAGAGAATTGAGAAGAATTTGAACGGTTTGTTCCACTGTTTATTTATATGATGTTGTAAGTAAATAAACGTGAATGCGGACATGCCAAAATGAGAACAAATGGTTGAGAAATAGAAGAAACGACATCACACAAGGCTGGGAGTTCTGCAGTCTTTGATCTCGCCTTCGAAAGGGAAGGAAGCAAAAAAAGAAGTTATTACAACATGGGGTATTCGTATTTCATCACCCATCCAGATGCACACCCCAATTGGCAGGGCTTAACTTTGCTGAGCAGACGAGATGTGGTATAGTGACTCTCAAATTAGAAAATGGACCGTCTGTAAACAGTGACAATTTTGATGCTACTGACTTGAGGAGTGGGGTGAATAGGAGTATCCAGATCCGCCGATCCATGTTCTTTTGGGCCAGACCTGTCGATCCGCCAAAATTTTTGTTCAAATCCGAAACCACAACCACACTCGTAAACAAAGGTAAACTGGTACATGTGAATGTCACTGTTAATCTCACCCAAATGTAAAGGCAATATGCTTGATCACTACAACACAATACAAATCTAATAACAGTCTAACGCCTGAGTTTAAATGAACTTCTTTCGAAAAAAGAAATAATTTGGATGAACTCATTTAATCATTCCGACCAAGGCTGAAGAAAGATCTATGATCCAAATTTCGTTTAGGACCCAAGATCCGAACATAAGACAGGCACAATCCAGAAACTGTGTCAAAAATTACAGCTGATCCACGATCCACTGTGTTTTCAAAATCCGCCAATCTGCTCAATTTACAGCAAAAATTTACAATCTGTGCAATTTTTAATGCCAAATGCGTCGATCTGAAAACCTATTCACCCCCTTCTCCCCACCCCTCCTTGAGGTTTTAATCCGTAGGTTAAGTTTAAGTAAGAAATATTGCAAAATCGTAACGGTAAGAGAATGCAAGAGGAGATGTAACATTCATGAAGTTATCGGTCCGAGAGACCGAGACAATAATAAAGAATTAAAGTAACGATTCTTAACCCCCTGCTTCTTGTCCGACCACCAAAGCAAGTAATAATTCTCATTTTCACTCCTCTCATTTTTACGCTCTTTATTTTCCCAGCCAATATCAGTGATTTTTTCTCTTTGTTACCTTTTCTCATTGTAGAAATTTAAAACAACAAAAAAAATGCATTCAGAGTCACTATACCACAAGGACAGCACCAAATCTCGTCCGCTCAACAAAGTTAAGCCCTGTTGCTTGGGGCTCGTACTAGGATGGGTGACTAAATTCGAATACCCCGTGTTGCATTAATTTCCCTTTCGAAGGCGATATTAAAGACTGCAGCTATTTCTCAACCATTTGTTCCTCATTTTGCCATGTCCGCATTCATGTGTATTTATTTACAACATCGTATAAATAAACAGCGGAACACGCCGTTCGAATTCTTCTCAATTCTCTTGACTTTTGATCGTCTAAAACAATGACTTCGATCTTATTGCTATCTGTAGCTCTGCTGAAACCTTGCTGTGACCACTACAATTCACGCTATGACATTCTGCACCAAATTCCGCCATGTTTGTTTTGACCTGTGTCCCCCCAAATAATCCCATAAGCGCTTGTGGCACGACCTCGTCCCCAGGATATCACTCTTTTCCATAGTGAGCTATTCAGCCAATCAAATCACATGTCCAGAGCCACCTTACCAAGACCCTGCCCTGTGAGCTAAGAGGGGCAGACAGGTTTCAGAATGACAATGGGATTATATCCACAGAAATATGAAGAACACAATAATGCACTCTGACCTTAAAACAATACTGCAATCCAAAATATAGGGTATAAACTTAAGGGATGGGGAAGGCAGGGTATGGCAGGTGAATTACTTAATTACACTTGCTGTCCCGTTGTTCGACAACTTCTGGCTATCATGTCAATCTTGTTCCTAGCGTCTTCAGTTTTGTCTGTACCATCGCACACATCTTGATCCGAAGCCTATATATATTTCCTTGTAAGTTCTAAATTTAGACTTGTTCTTTTTGGTGCAGAGAGGGGGTGGTTCGCGCGGATTCGACATCACCCAAGTACCTACCCGGTTTTTCCTTCTTCGGCTGTTTAGGTGCTGTGTACGTCAAGGATTCATTCCCTCCAGAGAATGACGCTCTGTCTTGACCAAATAACGAAGCAAGCTTCGACGAACTATTCAAGGTAGACAGAACACTGTCACGCGTGATCGATTTTTCGCCATCTTGGACAGCTATACAGTAAAACAAAAATCGAGCCAAAGATAGTGACGAAATGACGTCTAACGCTTACCCTCTACCCGTCGGTGACATGAAATCCCCTTCATCTTCATCAAGGGGCGATGAAAACATCCTAATCTGAGTAAAAATCTAGTAATAAAGCTGGAAAATACGATTTCTGGCGAGGTAACTCAAGATGTTAGGAAATCGAAACCATTTTACGTCCTCTTTGAAGACTGGGTTCTAGTCCTATGCGAGATACCGCTGAGATTGAGAAAGAACGACGATCCATCGACGACCCCGCCTTTGATTGATTGTTTTATGCCATGTTAGCTTCTGTCTTACCTTTCGGTTCAGTTGTTTTCTTCTTGAAGGGCGTCCTTTTAGGAGGTTTGTAGTACTGCAATCCTTCAGAAACTGGCGATTGATTCTCGTCGATCTTGTTTAGATCTGATTGACTGCCTGTTATCTCGATGTCTCCTTGGTTGCTCGCTGACGAAGCAAAGACCAGATTTATTGAAAACGTCATACTTTCAGTTTCAGGGCAGGGATCTAATCTAGCCGCCTAATTTTGCGGAATGAACAAAGCCAGCGCTCGTCACGACATCAAAACAAAGTTACTTCGATTCGCTGCTCTGTTGCTCAGATCATTGTAGCAATAGCACTCCCTGTCAAGTTAAGCCTTAGACCCTTAGATCCTAAGACAGAAAGGACTTCAACGCTTTGAAGAGACCGGCTTAGAACATACTTGATGTCTAACCTGAATCAGTTTATCCAGTACTGAGCGATATTTTGCCCTTCGCAGCTATCGCGTTGTTGGGCACCAGTGCTGCTGTACACTACTCGTAATGGGCTTTTTCAGGAGGCTATTCTCTAAAGAAAGTTCGTCAAGATGTCTTGCATGTCTTGTAATACTGTTTTTTTTTTCAAAGCTGGGTGTATGTATGTATGTATGTATGTATGTTTGATGGGTTCTCTGTATCTGCGAGCTTCGTTTCAAAGTTTTCTTATAAGAGCCTCTTATACAAAAGCTGGCCCCTGAGATATATCTGCATGTACCTTATTGCATGAAATTTTCGCGACACGTTTGAGCTGCGCATATTTCGCGACACTCTAAATTCCGCGATTTGACGAAAATTTAGTATTTCAAATCACTTTAATTCGCGTTTTTGAGTAATTCTTTTAGCAATGCTACTTTAACATCATCTTTAACATCAAAATTAACAAAAAACGCAACGGCGGGCCTATATGTGATTCACTTAATTTAAGCGTCATGTTATGTTCGCAACGCTTATTGTTCGCGTCACTCTAATTTTGCGTTCTCAATTAACGTGTCGCGAAAATTTCATGTTATAAGGTATGGGTCATTCACATTGGCGGACACAGACCTCGAGCTAACTGGGAGGGGGGGGGGGGGGGGGTTGGGGGCGAGGTGGGTTTGTTTTGCTTGTGCCGGCTATTCTTCCTTCTGTGATTTCTTCATGTTTACCCAAAATAAGGTTAAGATGGCAGGATATTGGCCAAGTTGTCTGTTAGCGCGTTGCACAACCGAGGCGCAGTCAAGCCTAAAAGACAAAGTCGCCAAATGTTGTTATCCAACCATCTATACCGTGCAAGCTTGGTCAGTAAAGGATTTATTAGATGACATAAATTAAAGGACACCTGTTTCCTTGCGGGACATGGCGGGCAGTCCCGAGCAGACAACAGGGTGACAAACCCCGCACGCTTAGTTAATGGCAACGCAAGATTTAGTTTATCTTCCCCGCTCGCAAAGCTAGTTACAGCATAAGGATGAATATGAGTCTAATAATTCTAACTTTGTACTGTCGTATCGCCGAGAATCTCGAAGCCTTCATAGCTTTCCTCATACAGCATGGTGTCCGCAGGAGCGACTGTGGCAATTCCATGAGAATCGTCAGCTTTAGGGTGGTGTGATATCCAATCTAAATATAAAATACGAACAGTGATTAACGGCACAACTACCATGAAGAAATCGATAACTTTCTGTCCACTGTTGACGATTCGAGTGATTGTGTTTTTTAAAGATGTATCTCGCAACTCGAACGATACCCCACGAAAGTTCCGCACAAAATGGATGATTGGTACAACGTGACCCGTGACCCGTCACGCGCTCTCCAGGTACTAAGAACAAATCTGAAACAGTATTAAATCAAGTTCTTTCCAAGACTCTGATCAAAATTTCTTGAAACACATGATCGTTATCGTTTACGGAAAATTATGTGAAAAGCACTTAGAAAGTGCAGCCGACGTACAACACCACACAAAAGCTTTAGAAGCTCGGAGCTGTACGCTGTCCTATAAATATGCATGTTCATATCGATCGTGCTTTGCCCACCGTGTAAATTCTCTTTCTCCATTTGTATTACTCCTAAATAAACGAGGAAGTTTGACCGAAATTTCTTCACGTAAAGTCGGTGTGGTATTCCATGTTGTTTTAATGTTACAACACGTGGAAGCGATTGAGCAATGCTA
>CM042748.1:32065049-32095049 GCA_022496165.2 Catalaphyllia jardinei | reverse complement strand
TTAGATGGTGAATCGCGGCGAAGAGAAAGTAAGGGTACATATGAATGTTGTGCCGCGTAGCACTATGAACACAAATGAAGTAACAGAGAATTAACTCTAAAGTGTAAATTTTAGTGCTAATTTAACCCATGAATAACCCACAGTATATGCTGTATGGAAACCTAAATATTGCAATGGTATATCTTAGGTTCAGTCGAATAAAGTTATACACAGTAAAATTTCTGCAAGATAGAAGATGGAAGAATATGAAAGAATCAAGGAAAAGCTGAAGGTTTTTTCAATGTTGATGTGCTAATCCTCATTGATGAACTTGTTGTTTAGGCAGACTGCCTCTATTGTAAATGTAGAATTTTAAGACAGATAACGATTTTACATAAAAGAGTCTGCCTAGAAGTCAAGTGGCCTTTCAGGACTGTCGTTATATCTGGTTTATTTCTGTAGCATGGAGCAGCCAGTGGTATTTCTACTTTCCTTTCCCACTCCCGTTTTCCCCGGAATGGAATGCTAGTCCATCGCAGGGTTACCCCCAGCATTAAATTTTGCACTTTAGCCAGCTAACGGCAACATATTTAGAAGAAATAAACTGATCATATCGAAATTAAAAAAATATAAAAAAGATATAAAAAATAAATCCCCCTCGTGTCAGCTTTCGTGATTTTGTGGAATCTTGTGACAGCACCTTCGAGCTAGAACTACTCACCACTGACGAACTGCGCAACCTTGTGAACGATATCCCTTTGGGCAAGGCAGATGGCCTTGATGGTATCCCTATTTCCCTCATAAAGTTATCATTTAAGTTCATTGCATCTTCCTTGACTCATATTTTTAATTTAGTTATTTCCACTGGAATCATTCCCAACGACTGGAAGAGTGCTAGAATAACTCCAATTTACAAAGCTGACTCGAGGGTTGACCCAGCAAATTACAGGCCTATTTCTGTACTTTCTGTAATAGGCAAACTCTTTGAAAAAGCCATTTTTAATCAGGTATATGCATATTTAAATGAAAACAACCTACTTTCTAAATATCAGTCTGGCTTTAGACCCAAGCACTCTACTCTTACAGCTCTCATCGATATCACAGACAACTGGTATCTTAACATCGACGGTGGTTTGACAAATGCCATTCTGTTTATAGATTTAAAGAAGGCATTTGATACTATTGACCATGAGATCCTTCTGTCAAAGTTGGAGCTGTATGGGTTTAAAGGTGCAAGTCTGAATCTTTTCCGAGACTACCTCTCTGACAGAACTCAGGTTACAGTTATTAATAATGTGAAGTCGGAAACTAATCGTATACGTTGTGGGGTGCCCCAAGGCTCAATCCTCGGCCCCCTGCTATTCCTACTGTACATTAATGATCTTCCAAACTGTAACCTTTTATCAGATGTGAGGATGTACGCCGACGACACTAACCTCACGTTTGCCTCCAGCGACCCTGAAGAGCTGTTTTCATCCCTGACTCACGATCTGAACAATTTGAAACAGTGGCTGGACTCTAACCGACTAAGTCTGAATGTCGTCAAGACCAAGTGCCTGTTTACAGGGACAAGGCATAAAATATCTTTGCTCCCTAGTGAACCTCACATTTGCCTTGATGGCCATTTAATTGAACGAGTCAATTGTTACAAGTGCCTAGGTGTCCAGGTGGATGAAACACTCTCGTGGGAAGCTCATATCTCTGAGGTCGTTAGCAAAGTTGCTAAAGTACTTGCTGCCCTTAGGAGGCTAAGACCGCTATGTCCCCAAAGTACCCTCGTTGCAATATATAAGTCACTGATTCTTCCACATCTCGATTATTGCAGCGCTGTGTGGGGATGTATCGGTAATGGCCTCAGCCAAAAACTAGAGAAACTACAAAACAGGGCAGCACGCATCATAACAGGGTCTGGCTGGGATGTCAGATCTGCCCAGATTCTTTGTGCCCTCAAATGGGAAAGCCTCGCTGACAGACGTTCTAAACAATTGAAATCTTTAATGTTTAAAACCGTTAATAACCTTGTACCCGAATACCTGTCTGATAAATTCACCAGCGTAAATACCATCCACAGACACAATCTTCGGGGCGCCCAACATAACCTTTTCATTCCACGGCCGAACACTGAGGCACTCAAGAAGAGTTTTCGTTATAGGGGTGCATTAACATGGAACGATCTGTCAGTGGAGGCTAGGCAGGCCACTACTTTAAATAGTTTTTATTCCGCTATCGAATGTTAGTAACAACTTGAAGAAAAATTCCTAAGTTAAGTTAAAATAATTAAAATAAGTTAATTAGTTAATATAGCTAGAATAGTTAAAATAGTTAAAATGGTTTTGTAATATTTTTAGTCTTCGCTTTTAAGTACTACGTTATATCTTTTAAGGTTAATGTGCACGGCTCTTTAGAAGACCACTTTTTAGTGAAATGATCCCGTGGGTAAATAAAGTTATTGATTGATTGATTGAATTGCAATTGTTTTTCTGATTCTTTATTAATGCAACTTTCTTCAATAGGAGACAACTGTACACCTCTCTTCACACTGTCATCGCCACTAACAATATAAATTTGTTACTCACTTAATTCGAAAAAAATTTCACGGGCACGTTGGCCGTCATATTTCGCCTTAGTGTCAATTCCTTTGCTAAGTTCCACAACTATGAGTGTAAACACTGCCCCAGATTATGCCAGGCTTCGAACAAGTTCAAAATACAACCAATAAACTGATACAAAACACAATTTTTACCAGTTACCTATTTAAATCCTGGGGATAGCATTTCAGTCTACCAGTCAGTGCCTGGGATTAAAGAGCTTGTGACTTGAACTGGCACGGGTGTCGAACCGCCAGAAAGAAAAAAACATTTTATTATATTCAAGTTCCGATTCCGAATTTTTTGTAACATTTTTTATACACTGGGTTCTTTGGGAGCTCCAAATTTGCGCGCTATATCATTACCAAAGAAAGAAGCCAGAGTCCTTTTTTGCTTCACAAACACTCAAGTTATTTGTATGAGATCAGTTGGGAAATGGAGAAAACACTAGCCTGTGGCTAGCGTTTTCATCTTTTAGTGACAACCTAAAAATTATTGCGGAGCAGTTACTGGAATAAAACTCGTCACTGGCTCTAAATCACAGGTTAACCCAGGCGCTAGGGAAACCCTACCTGCCTTGCAAACACGTTCATGCTTCCCTTCACTTGTTCTTGTGGAGTGGCATCAAAACGTTCCCAAGTCGGCGGGTAAACTTTGATCGATCATGAAACTTTAAATTTTGATTGGCTGACAGAACATGTTTTTGTCACGCGTGTAGACAGGTAGTTGCAAGCGACGGTACAATGTTCATGCGCAATGGTTTCAATCTCATGCAAACATGGCGGCCACAAAATTTAAGCGGACGATTGGAATAGTAACAAATGTAAATGGTGGACGACCCTCTTCGCGCGCGAATTCAAAGCTAATATGGAGTACCGCATTGTGGACTTCAATGCTGATAAAACCATGCAATATGAAACAGAGAAAAAGCGATGGCGAGAATTGCAAAAGTATTCTTCTGGCGATGTTGACTTGTTTGGTCCAGAAGAAACTACTGCCACTCACGAAGATGTCGAGGAGGCTCAGAGAAAAAACGTTGGTGGAAAAAGGCAAGTCAGAGAAAGCGCTGAAGATAACACGGCAATTACAATTATTCGCCGTATTCTTGTAGTGTCTGATTTGAAAACTACAACTTCCCGCCATAATATATCGAGCGGCTCGTGCCTTCTTCGCGCCAAAATCAAGCTCGCTCCGGTCTCCCGCGGTTCATCTCATCAGCCATCATGAACTGGCTGAAAGTTATCTCGGCATAAACCTTTATAACTCAATGCTGAAACAAAAGATTTTGCACGTCTAAACATTTTCAAACGTCAAGTCAAAAAATGTACAAATTCAACATGTTTATCATTGCTGTTTGTGTCTTATTTTTGATCAAATTACGATGGCCCAAGAACAATAGTATTTAATATACTGTAAGTTAAAAATTTCTATGACGCTTTAAGGAATGTCAATTAAAAATATCCATATGGTGAAAAAGAAATCTAGCTATGGAATGAAGAGAAATCACGCCTCGAAGTGGGCTGAGATCGACTTTTCATACAAGCAAGATGCTAGCATAGTCATATTTAAAGGGAATTTGCGACCTCTTCTAAAAACGCCTGAGCAAAGCGGGAACTATACATTGTTCAATTGACCTTTCTTCTTTAAAAGCCACGTGGTAAAAGTAGCTTTTGTAAACGAGTGAAACGCAAGCCCTCTTCGACATTTTCAGCCTTTTTTCTCTATTGTTTGACGATCAATTTCTAATTAGCTTTCAAATGTAGCGCCGGCGTCTCAATGAAAGTCCCGGATATGTCGCTGAATTGTGCGCGATGCAAGCTAACCTGATTGACATTCAGGATAACCAGAGTGCTATATATACCTAAATATTCATGAAGCGTGCTGTCTGCAGTCTTAAATCAAGAGATGCCCTTTAGACTTGCGCATTAACTCGATCCGTCTACCGTCAGAGTGAATTTCAAGGTAGAATTCATTTGGAATGTAATAAAAATACCCATTTCTGATATATGTCTGATCAATTGTGTTGTACCCACTAAATTCAGTCCGGTGTTGCTAGAAGCCAGTCTCCCATGCAGTTTCACAACTATCCCTATCCTTAAACTTCTTCTCTTTACATATGCACTCTTGCCATATCATTTTCATGAATTGATTCATACCTAGGTGCACTTTAGCTCTCAAAGTATGCGTCAGATATGGCACCTGAACGGTAATGCCCCTGTTTGGATTGCCTCTTTGTTCGTCTGCTATCCGTTTGTTCATCTTTGTTAACATTTCAAGCAGGCGGTAGCGATGATAACATCTCTTAATGACTTTGATCACGACCTTCGATAAGAAAAAAAGTCAAAACAGTCAACGTAGTCGCATTAATTGGTCGTGATTTACATTGTATCGGTACCAATGTTTTCAACTGGAGCCAAACAAACAACATTTCCAAATTTCAATTCGATCCTAGAATGCGCGGACATTTCTGACGAGTTCTTGTGAACTCCTTGGTGTTCCATGGGTAAACTGACAAATTACATATTTACATTACATTTTGATTGATGTGGTTGAACAGAAACAAAAGATAGCTGTCAAGTTGTGCCTGATTGGAGTCAACCGTTTTCACTTCATTGATTTTTGAAGACAAATGAGTCGAAATTGCTGTGATCTTTCTTTGCAAATTCTTGGGCGACTTTGTATATTTGTAGCGTCTGAAGTCTGCGTCGGACTTGTACGTCAAAGAAAAGGCTCTTGAACAGGACCTTAAGCTGCCTCTCTACTTTAACCGCCATGGGTGGTAAGTTATTTATTAGAAGACAGATTCCACGCGGATGACATGCATTGATCCTGTAGTGGCTAAGTTGAGTTATCTCTGTGGAAAGATAGCCCTTTGGAGTTAGGACACATGATCACATGACTTACATTTCATAAAATTAAGCTATGACTTAAAGAATGCCAAATTGCAAATTGCACGTCGGCCAAGTTTGAGGCCACTAGAATTAAAGAATGAGATTTTATGAAGGTTTGAATTAAAATAAAGAGATTTGTATGGGAAAATTCATTTTCCATAGCTTAGATATTCTCTAAATTTTCCGAAAATTCAGTGTCGTATAAACTCACTCTTCAATGCCAGGGGCCTCAAACTTGGCCATTATTCTTAAAATGTTTTTGGAATGCTGTATCTCTCGTTTATGGTCATTCAAATAAAGCTCATTGTTGTTGCTGTTGTTGTTGTTGTTGCTGCTGCTGTTGTTGTTGCTGCTGTTGTTGTTGTTGTTGCCGTTGTTGTTGTTGTTGCTGCTGTTGTTGTTGTTGTTATTGTTGTTGTTGTTGTTGATGTTGCTGTTGTGCTATTTTCGATATGTTCTTTCCATTTCTGGCAGTTCCTCTTTTTTAAGTTAAAACCTATAATTTAATATCTTTTGTCGTAAAAAATCTTGTCAAGTAACCCTAGGCTTATTTGAAAAGTTCTGGTGTAGAGTCGTTTGGAGAGCTGTGCTGCACTGCATTGTGTTTTGCCGTGCCGTGGAGTGCAGTGCTCTGCTGTGATGTGTATGACGTGCTCTCGTGGCTTGGTGTGTTGTGATTGTTATGAGTAAGCGAAAATCGTATAGGTCAGAATCTTATAGAATACTCTCCATAATAAATTTTCATTTGCAAAACTGGTTCTTGGTAATCTTTCTTCGCTTGGAAGTCGGATAAGACTCTCGAAAGCACTGAAACAAACCCAGTAATAATTAATGTTACTACATGGCTAGCTCCGTGATCGGGCAAGACGAGCGATATCGTGCGCTGTGATTGGCTACCTGAGCGGGCAAGATGGAGCCATCTTGCCCGCTCGGGACTACCCGCTGTATCCTGCAAGCAAAATTTTCCCAAAAGCCATATAATAACTTCTTTTACCAAGTGTGAGGTCAAGATGGCTGGATATTGGCCTCGTTCTTTTTTTTGCGAGTTTATGGAGTTTATAAACTTGCAAAAAAAAAACTAACTTGGCCAATATCCAGCCATCTTGACCTCACCCTTGGTCAATAATCCATACTTATTGGCCCAAAAGAAAAATGAAATCTACGAGAGGTTAACAGATTGACTACAGCAAAACGCTATTCGTTGCCTATAATAACGCGAAGTACTAACGAATAACTTGTATTCCTAATAGCTTTAATAATTATTCCACTTCCGCTTGTTGGATATGAGATGACTATGGTCAACTCCCTCATCGTGGAATAATTGTTGCCACCTCAGTCGATGAAAACCCATTTCAAAACAACTTTTAAACGAGCACTATCCCCTTATTTGAGGGGAATAACATATTTTGACCTAACTTTTTGCCACAATAATCATGCGCTTACCAAACCCAACATTTGTGCCAAGTTGAGCAAAATCGGTGATTTGAGTTGTATCGCCCCCTGCTTGGCTTTCTCGTGGACACACTCTTAAAATCTGGTCATTTGAAAATTTATTTAGGAATGATCATGAGGCGCATTTCTCACCGTTACTTATTGCTTGTCCAACTCTAATCGCACAACATGGATCAGTCGTGTTTACTGGTTCAACCATGAGAACAGGTTCCACTACCGGAGGACCTGGATTAAAATAACCTACCGAAACACCACCATTACACTCGAGTTAATGGATCATAAATTTGTTCTGTAGCAGCCAGAGAAAACGGCAGCACCATTGATGACAACATGCTTTGTAAATCTATCAACTGAAGATGACAGAAGTTTCTGTCGAAACATGTTTTACAAATTTAAGAGTGTTGTCGTTTTCTTTAAAATTTTAACATGCTAAGAACAGTAACACTAGGAATAGCACCAAAAACAACATTTACACATGGAGCGATCCTATCTAACGAGGCTGAGGTGTTCAGCCTGTCAATCACAAATCCCAACGGAAGGCTAATGCTCCCATTTGATTGGTCTAATTTTAGCGAATTGCCACAGGATTCTGTTTTTGTGCCGATTTTCTGCGGCTGAGAAATAAATTTGAAAACTAAAATTCGTAAAAAAAAAAAATACAAACAGACTGCGAAGATAATAGATTTCATCTACGGTAATAGGGTTATTCTTCAGCCAGTTATCTAAAGGAGATTCCGTAAGATCAACATTAGCTGCTGTTGTACTCTTGCAGCTAAAATTCAGTCGACCTTTTACGAACGTAATCAGGTTTAAGGCATTCTATGGCATTCAGCCTTGAGTCTTCATTTCAATTCCTTTCTAACGTCAATATTCAGGCGAAATCTCACTTTGCCATTTTTCAAGTTCTGTAGTTTCTTCGTAGTACTTGTTGTTTTCAATTTCTTTACACTGAATATGGAACAGTTTGAGGAATAACTCATTGTTGTTCAATTTGCATTTCGTTTGCACCATTATAACGCTCATAAACCTGAATAATTTTAAATATCCCACCAAAATCATTCTGTGTTAACAGGCTAATCAAAATCGCCTCTTACGAGTCTCAGCATGCTGAGATAAATGAAAACAGATAGCTCGCAGGCATCAGCTATGTTATTTTAGTTAGCAGCGAAATTTGAATGTTTCAAGTGCAGCAACGACGAAGATCATTCATCGTTTTTGGTCTTCCAAAGCCATCATCAAAAGTGTTAATATAAGTTTTATTTTCACTGTATTTTTATTATTTCCCTTGTATTATTCTATGTAAATGACTTCGTTGGTTTGACGAAAAAAACGTTTTTTCTCTACGACTTCTACGTTATGCGACCGTTATTCGGGCTTTCCACCATTGCACAGGAAGCCAACAAAGTGCTTCAAGGGGGCGTGTCCTTGCCTTTTATAGGATCGCTTCGTGTTTAAGCAGCTGTGAAATTAAAGCCTCAAAAAAAAGTCAGGCGTGAACATCAGGATTTGAACACATGACCTCTGCGATACCGGTACAGTGTTCAACATTGTGAGTTCGTAATATACCTGTGGACGCAATGAATAAATAAAAGATCATATTTCCATCATAGATTACTAACTCACAAATGATTGTAACCAGCACCTGAAATAGCCTGAATTTCAGCTGCCTCCTCCTCTCGCTAAGGGCCTCTTCATATGAGCCCGGTAACCGGACTGGCTCGGTAACCGGGACGAATTCTGTGGTGTGTTCATATGGGAAATTTCAGCCCGGTCGACCGGGATGAATTCAAGAAACACAACCAAAATGGTGGAACATAAACTTATACTATTCGCGATTGTCAGAACTTTGTGGACCCTTGTAACTTTATTAATAAAGCTATTTCGCATACTCCTGAAGTGGAAATATATACAAGACCAAAATTATACCATTTTGGCCGCTATCTGGTGAATGCGAAGCGATTTTGTCGAAAATGTTTCGTCCCGGTCACCGGGCTGGAGTGTTCATATGGGAAAATTTTCATCCCGGTTACCGAGATCTCGGTCGCAAAAACGGAGATCTCGGTAACCGGGCAAGCCCGGCCCCTCATATGAACACAGCGATATTTTTACAAAGAAAAGAGTGGCGAGGTAAGATCTCGGAAACCGAGACAGCCCGGTTGACCGGGCTCATATGAAGAGGCCCTTATGTCTCGGGAGAGAGACGTCTGGGCGATAATGCTGTCCGGTGACGTCATGAGTCAAATGTGGTAATTTATGAAATTTCACACGCAAACAAGTCTAGACAAAGAGACAAACTAACTCCCGAGTTAGGATTTCGAGTTGGATTTCGAGTTAGGATTTCGAGTTGGATTTTCGAGTTGGATTTTCGAGTTGGATTTTCGAGTTGGATTTTCGACTTAGGATTCGAGTAATCCACTTGCAACGAATCGGCTAGTTTGTCCGTAAACCGTCTCGTAGATTTCCGGTCCAATGCGGTCAGCAAAAATATTTGTGTAGGGGTGGGGTTAGTGTTTTGCCATTTTATTCTGCCACGTCACTATATACAGCATACATGAAGCAAGAGGCAAGACATTGAGTCTTTCATCAGGTCATTTCCCTTAAACAAATATGGCAAGATTCGGAAAGCATTAATACCAGAAGATAGAAAAAAAGAAAAAAAATACAACCGGGCGTAAATCGAAGGTAAGATCTAGAATATGATTTCTCTTGTCATATCTATTCTGGTGGTACCAATTTAGAAATCCGCGTTAAGAATTAGACACAACTAAAGGCAAATATATAAATCCTATAATCCCACCATATTTTTAAGACCAATGGTACCAATGCTGCTTTACAGTCCTTTCCTAGTACCCCCGCCCCCAATAACTGTTTTGCTTTCTGCATTTTAAGCGACTGGATATCATGCTAAGCATTCAGAGAATTTTCCACATCCAACGAAATTTCTTCTTGCCCCTGACTTCCGCATGCTTGTACGTAGATAAGGTTTTTATAAGCCTCCTCGCCATGGGGGCTCAAGGCCTGTCCACCCCTCCTGCTCACGTTTTCAAAATTACCAGGTATAAAAATAGATGACAGAATTTTAAACCGAACATGAGTTATGATTTATTTGATTTGTATTCCACAACAGTAACGTCGCAAACAAAAGCCCTGATATAGCTTTGATCAGGGGAACACACTGGTAATAACAACGCAAGTATGTATGCATTAACACAAAACAAAACACTTAATTTCTTTATCCCCCATATTTATGACAAAACAACCTGGTTCAACCCTTGTCTGGGGAGCATACAATCCTCAACAAAAGTATTAGCACACTTAAGATAAAATCTGGTTGTCTTGACCGCCCCTTTTCCTCCCTAAAACATTGTTAATTTCTATTCTTGCAACAATGCCATGAGTTCTTGAGCAGAGGGGGCTCGGGAATTAAACTTCACAGATCGACAGGATTTGTCAATAGGCACTATTTTGTTAAGTGTGCTAAGGACACTGTCTAGGATTGTAGGTAATAACAATATTATTATGCGGGCATAGAGAGATACCGAACATCTTCTTCCCCTATCCACCCACACATTCTGTAAAAATAACATCTTTAACAAAACCTCTTAGTAGTTGTTTTTACGTACTTGTTTTTCTTAATATTTGTTTTTGTTAAGCCCTCTGAACTGTTAGTTGTGTTAAGACGTTAAAATTATAGAATACAATATAATAAAAGAAAGAACGACAGATAATGAAAATTTAAAAACACCTATGTATGAGCATTAACTGAGCATTTTAGTGACTATTTTGAGGGGAACCGAGCATTTTAGTGGAAAAAATGGAGCATTAAAGTGGAGCATTTTAGTGGGGAAATAAAAGCATAATGTACAAAAGCCTGTCTTCAAGTCAGTAGAATTTTTTTTGCTACTACGAACAATATTGGACCAGCATGATTTGTTCAGTCAGGGAACACATTTTTAGCTCCTGAGATAGGGATCGCAATATTTTTTTACTGTTTATTGTTACTCTGGATCTGGATCAGAATTGTCAATTCTGATGGTATTTGAAAATCAGGTACGGTGGGTCTGAGATAATTTGCACCTCGTCACACTGACTCGCAAAAAATGGATCAAAACATTTTTTTCTGTCTTTCCATATTTGGCACTTCCGCCTGGATATATCATGTACTTCGAATTCTGAAAAGAAAATTCGAGCCAGCTAACATTTCTGGATATCACGTATAGGTTTTGTTTGGTGTATAATTTTCTTGAAATCAACCACTATTTTACGAAAGATTTCCGGCCGATTTGACACGCAAATGAAAGACAGTTAAAAGTTATGAATATTCATAACTAAAGGCATTCATTGAAGTGTCAGCTATTGTTTCCAGTCAAAAATACAATTACGAATGCAGCATTAGGATAGATTAAACAAGATTGCCCTAACCGATCTGCTATCCTCTTTCCCTTCCATCTTGAAAAGACCTCGATGTGCAACGCCGCTGACAAAGTACGTTGTGTAAAACCACTGAAAATTTGTTGGAAACCCGCCAAAAAATCCCACCAAAAGAAAACTGCCAAAAAATCCTAACTCGAAAATCCAACTCCAAAATCCAACTCGAAAATCCAACTCGAAATCCAACTCGAAATCCTAACTCGGTAAATAGGTAACCTCCTAGACAAAGCCGTTAAGTTTTGGTGGACGTCAATCATCTCCGCCTCCTTATCGACCGTATGCAAAATTTATAAAAGTAGTCTTAAACTTTGCATCGGTCCACACGTAAAAATTATCATTTTACATTCAGTATGCTCGGTTGGCTCACTAGATACACTGGAATTAAATATTCCTTGAAATTTGTAACTGAAGTCGGGTGGATCGGGTTTCTCAACGGCCATTCGCATGCATGAATTACCCCGAGAGCAAGCAAATCTACACGTGAACTAAATCATTTCAGAACGTATTCGTGGAGCTACGGACTCAATAAAACTTCTAATAAACTTTATAATTTTGTGGTAATAGGTTGTAAGGTTTATAGGTTTATGTATATGTTCAGTCCTTAGCCCCAAGAAAAAATAATTTCTTTGCTCGCGTGCAGATTTGCTTGCTCTCGGGGTCATTCATGCATGCGAATGGCCGTTAAAAAACCCGACAAACGTCTTCTTTTAAGGATTTGAAGAAGTGTTTAATGCCAATTTATTTAGTGTACTAGCCGTACATATCGAAAGTAAAATGATACTTTTTTACGAGTGAACTGCTGCAAGGTTTCAGACCTTTTTTTTCAGGTAAATTTTGCATACGACTATGCTTTCGTTTGGAAAATGGCTATGCTGCTTTGAAAGTTCAATCGCCACTGACGAGTGGAGCCATCCCGGGAGCCATATGATATATTAAGGGCTTTCCATATCCCGAAGCCAAGTTTACGAATACATCGCTTCCGCTAAGAAATTTTGCAACTGCCTTTGCCAACTGCCAAGGAGTGAGGTTTTGAACCCCAAATGTCGAGCATACACCAGAAACGGCTTTAACCACAGGCGGCCCAAGCTCACAATACGAGGAGTTATATTGTGTTTTTTTTTTACTTTTATGCGAACGTTCAGCGAAACGTGACCTGTGACATATACTATTACCTAACAATAGAATTGGACCACGGAAAACGTGACTCTCGCCTTGCAGGATATGGGGGTGTTGTGTTACAACGGTTGGAAGGTTTGAATTTATAAAGGTTTGTATGGGAACGAAACGGTTTTGCTGGAAAAGTCAATTCTGCTTATATTTTGTGAATAAAATCTACTTACCCTGTCGCTGTGTTGTATTTTTGTTGTTGTTTTCCAGCTCCTCAAGCCGATCTACCTCGATTTCGGCGAGTTATCGTTCGGTGGGTGGTAAAGGGTTAACTTATTTCGTGACCCGTGATCGACCCTTTTTATTTCCAATGAAATGTGAAATAACAATTTTTTTTTACCTCGAGAACCTTGACTTCCATAGTGGTTGTGAAACGTGATTTTCCAAAACGCCGAATCCTTTCTATTTTCCGTGAAGTGTGAAATGCTAATTATATCGGTTTTCTTGAATTGTGAAAAGGCCGTTTTATTTTTTCACCCTCGGCCTCTCAAATGACGCCTACAATTTCCTGTGGTTCCTGTGCACATAATGGGTGTCCTGCGTATAGATCTTGTGCAAAAATGGTTGTCATTCATATCTGTGAAGTTTCTTGCAACGCTGATGGTGACACTAGAAAATGACTGCCGGAACAGTTTGCTACTCTGTGAAGTTTCAGCGTTTGGTGTTTCTGATAAATGCTGGAGATTTGTATTTGTATGGAAAAAGCCACCCTGGCCTGCCTTGACTCGTGTTCATGTTTTTGTCCATAAAATTTCCCTGTACCTTGCCATAATATAAAGGTGTAGCCTTAACACTGAATACACTGATTATCTTTGACTTGATCTTCAGTTAAAGCAAATTAATTTTATTGACAAATGATTCTTCTGGGAGCCAAAAATTAAAGACAGCTATATTTGCATCGGGTCTACCTGGGGAAATTTTCAGGTGGAAGCAAATTACCTCGCGTTTATTTTATCACCTTCGTTTCAATTCGTGTTTTAGGCCTGTGCGTTTACCCAAACTTCAGATATTCGACGAAATGTTTCGCATAAATTTATAGAGCCCAGTATGAAAACGCCATATTGGTTTACCACGTGTAAACATCAGGAACTTACTTTGGCTTTCTAGTCGACTGATTATCAGTACTGAAAACACAAATTTTTACATGCGCACTTTTCCTATAATGCTCTGACTTTCCTATAATGCTCTGACTTCTAAAAGGGATCAAATTCGATCGTAGCCTTGTGTCACGCACCTCCATAACCCGGCAAGTCAAAATGCTCTGGTTTCCAAACGAAGCGGCACGCTATTAAGCTGTAAAATTGTAAATAGATATAAATATGCCGCCTCTTATACCTGATGAGGATAAAAACTTTGGTGGATGTTTGGTTTTAGATTTTGGAAAGTGATGACGTCACGTGAAAACGATCTATAGCCTTGAACGCTGACGGTCGTCACGAGTTCCTCCCCACGCGTGACAAGCCTAAGAACGTGTGCGTGGGAGGCTATTGTGTAAAGCATACTCGATACAAGACGCTCACAGAGGCGAGACCTGTGCTAATTTCACAATAGCTACAATGAACAATGAGGTCCTTAACTGTCAAAATTTGCGCCCCACTGGAATTTTATCATCAGCTAGCTGTCGCTTGTGGTATAAATGTTCCCACGTAAAAAAAAACTTCAGTGGGTTATTTCTCGCTGAATTGATGTTCCGTCAAATTGAAACTTTACTAGCATCCTTATTTTTAGACAATTTTTGCGCCTTAACGAGCAGCCACTGCCAAGTACGTGTAATTACTCTTGATGCGCGGATTTACCAGCGGAGAAGCTCTAACGACTAACAGTGTGATTTCACGCAATACCTATGGGTCCGACCAAAGAGAAAAAATAAAGGAAAAAACGACAAAAATCATTAACACCGCCTTTTCCTATATTTGTTGAACTGACACACGCTGCGTTGGGCTTACAACAACACCTAGCTAACACAACAACAGCCGGCGACAAATGAAAGACGAAAGTTGTTTTCTTCTCAACTACAAACTGAAGGAAAGTTTAAAAAGCTAAGAATGGTGGTCTGAGAATGCCTCATATTAAAACTCTTATTGATACTCAGTGCATTATCTGTCTTAGAAAATACATCGAGGATTACGACAGCCCATGGAAACATTTTCTTTCTTTCTTTCTTAAGGATTACGGTGGAAAAATTTTCTTATATTGTAACTTCAATTCCTCCGACCTATCAGACAACCTTCCCAGCTTTTACAGAGAATGTCTCAATGTCTGGTCCAAATTAACGGCTAAGCCTGCTGAATCTCGTGAGGAAGTCTTGAAACAAATCTTGTTGAATAATCAATTCGTACGCATTAACGATAAACCCGTTTTTAATAGAAGACTGTTCTCAAAAGGTATCGTTTTCATTTCTGATATTCTGACCAACAATGGTAAGTTAAAACCATAGCCCTTTTTTGCGGCTACTGGGCTTACGCTTGTAGATTTTTTCTGACTTCTGGGTATTTTTGACTCTCTTCCCTCTCCGTGGAGTAGCCTAACTAGCTCGAATGGGACTCCTATTATATTTCATTGCCCTCCTGTAATGCAAGATACCCTCTTTTTAAATGGTAAAAGCGTTTTGCTCGATTCAATCAACTCGAAAAAACTATACTGGGAGCTGGTGGAGACGACCCAAGTCTACCCTTCCGCACGACATAAATATACTACTTTATTTCACAATCATAGCTTAGACTGGGAAACAATCTATCTAATTCCACATGTAATTACAATCGACACTAATACAAGAGTTTTCCAATAAAAAATTCTCAATCGGATATTATATACCAATAAATCTCTATACAAAATGAAAATAGTCAGCTCTCCCCTCTGTACATTTCGTCACACGTCAGAAGAATCTCTCGAGCATCTTTTTTGTTATTGCGAGCATAGCATGACCTTTTGGAAGTCTGTTGTTCTCTGGCTAAAATCCATAAACATAGATATTGATTTTTTAAGTGACTACGACATTATTTTTGGCCTAGCTCAAAAGAATCTCAATTGGGCCCTTCTAAACCACATTATTATTATTGGTAAACAGGTCATTTACTCTAACCGGCTTAAGAATTTTCTACCTGTTTTACCTGATGTCTTTTTAAAGATAAAGTATGTTGAATTCATCGAGCGATCTATCGCCTTAAAAAATAACAAATCAAAAATTCACGATGAAAAGTGGAAGCCAATTGTAACCTTTCTGTAATGTAACGTATAAGATTATTAAGTTTCTCGGAGAGTGTATTAGGTTTAATTTTAACACGTATTGTAATTAGCTGGTGTTGTGTAGCATAAGTAACGTAGTATGTCTTGTGTAATATAATGTAACGTACGTGATGTAATGTTAAGGTTATAAAATGTCATGTAATGTAAGGTAATGTAATATAATGTAATGTAATGTAGTGTAATGTGGTGCAATGTAGTGTAAGTCATGTGGAACATTAATTAAAATAAATAAATAAATAAAATCTTCAAGTTTTAACTGATAAAGATTTAAATACAATTTTAGCGAACAGTGTGGAATGAATTCACCCAACGGCCACTTCCGGAGAGCAACGCACGATAGTCCCTTACTTTCCAGAGGACAAACATTAACATTAACTATTTATAGCAACCCAAAAATTATATGAGCGAACCGATGAGTGTATGGTACTGTGAGATTACTTTAGCATCAGGAGAGCGAAGTTGCATGGCCTACGATGCAGGCGACTAGCGCATATAAACAAAGCATTATGCCTACCCTGAACTTTGTCTGTCACGGTAAGTCCTTTTCTCAGTAGATCTCAGATTTAGCAGATCTCGTTTCTTTATCTTTACCAGCGGAACCCTCGAAATAACTCAGAATGACTGCAAAAGGGGAATTCTCAGATCATGGTCTCTCAATTCCAATGAACACCTTAAAATCTAGATTCTTATGCCGTCGATGCTACTCTTCCCAGTTGACCGCGACACCCACGAAATTTTTTTGCCGCCTTCAGAGTAACGTTGATGCCGCTAGTTTGTTTCAAACCAATCACGTGGTACATTGAAATGCACCACGTGAGGACATTTTTTTCCCGTGTGGTCGCAACGTGTTTATCTTCAAGAGGAAAACCTACCAGCTACCGTGCTTTTTGTCACGTCTGCCATACAACTGCCAGCATGGCCGCTGTTTATCAGTTCAAGATAAAATATGAAAATCAATGACAATGGAGCCATCATTTCCGGGCATGGGATCAGGCGCGCGTCGATCAACCTCGTCCCCAGGGCCTTCTCCTCGACGATTTTCAAAATGGCGGATCGTCGGGAGAAGACTCTGGCAAAGGCTGGATCACGTGGTACAAAATCTCCAAAAAATCTTGGAGATTTCTATCACGTGACATTTTGAGGAAGGCTAAAACAAAATGGCGGCAAAGCATCGCGTGGGCCGCGATGGGAAGCAAAACACCGGTCAAAGAACTCTTTAACTTTGTACACGAAGCAGCGGTGGCTTTATAATTAGATAAAATATTATTTTTAAGGATGTTTTGATTCTGGAGCAGGACGTTTGCGTTTGGTAGGTGCTATATTTAACTGTCACTGAAATCAGATTGAAAATCAGAGTCTGAAAAACTTAGCTGCCCATAAGTACAGAGTGAAAAACAAACTCTTTGTGGCCTCATATTATTAAGCTTACTCAAGCAAGATGAGTCACGTACTCTAACTGGCCATGTGAACATGAAGTAATTAACTTTAGAAAACTCGGCTTATTTTAATTTTATAAGTCTGACTGAAATTAAATTATCGATTGATTGAATGATTTCCCTAATTCACAGGCACCGCTTTTTATTAAGTTTAATTAACAGAATTTATTCAGTTAATTATACACATGTAGTATACAGTTTTAAATAAGACTTAAATACACTAATGATTGCACGACCTAAACACAGCAATACACACCCTTGTAACTGACTCTTTTGGATCTACAGGTATGAATATTTATATGATTACTAGGCTTTGGATTCTTTGGAGTTCCTTGGGAGAGACCATCACATGGGACTCTGTCAACTATTATGTCAGAATCAAAGTAATGCAGATCTTTGTTTTGATGGTCTGTTCGCATGTCATGGACTAGAACCCTTATGTCCCAGTAGTCACCAGTTCCATGGAGTTTTTTGCCTTGTTTTACCTCCTCAATCCCTTTATCAGCAAAGTATCCACCTAGTAACTTTAGGAGATTCACTTTGATAAGACAAGAAAATCCCAAGGCATTGACATCTGGTGATAAGCTAATTAAAAAAAGGTAAAATTTTCTTATAAGACAGCTGCTGATTGGCTAGACTGCACCATATAACAGGATTTCTGATTGGCTGTTTCTTAATGCGAACGATGGGTCGAACTGTCGAACCGTCGAACCAAAATTTGTGGATGGCTTCAAGAATATGAAGGCAGTAAGACAGTAAGGAATGTAAGTGTTTGGACACAATAAAACAGGAACCATTTCCCCTAGCCAGGTACTGAGAAAAAATCACCATAGTTCAATACAGTAAACTTATTTTACATTTGAATCTCGAACATAGCACTGGCCGTATGTTTGATACTAATAACATTTCTGCAAGAAGTCATGTGCATTGTATCAATATGTATTTAATGCCTGCAGGCTGGCTCTAAAATAATTTTAACACCATCCAGACAGCAAATGCATTTGACAACAGAAATGTCATAAGCTATAATCTAAGAAATAAGCCATTTTACAGTTGTGTGCTTAGCTACCTGGCCATGAATGCAAGCGAGGCTGCAGGTGACCTTGCTTTGATACAGACCTCTCTGCTTTTCTCGTGTAAATGTAAACTAGTTAGCATAAGAATAACTTGATTTGCACAATAAAAGTAGTGAGGTCTCTATCAAAACAACGTCAACTCCAGCCTCGCTGCCCTTCAGAGGCCAGGTCACTAAGACGACAACTGTAAAATGGTCTATTCACAAAAAATGAATATTTTCAACCTAAACTGGGCAGAAAAATAAAAATATTTAATTGAGCCTCGGGCAGAAAATTAATATTAGAAAAAAGGGTGCATATGAAATAAGATTTGAAGTAAACCTAAACCTAATACAGACAGAAGGCCTATATTTAAGGAATACGTGTCAAAGAAAATAGAAGCGATTTTCCGTATAAAGGAACAAAGCTCAGTAACGCTTTAAACTCTTCTTTGTTTCCGTACGCAGAAAAACTAATTGCACATGAATATAGAACAACAAAAACAGCATGTAAGGCCACATATGTCGAGCTGTAGCTCACTAGCTATCGGCCGATCTGTGCTTCAACAAAAGCTTAAGTTTACATGCTCAATGTATGCTTGTCATATATATTTTTCCGGGCTTATTTCTACTTCTATGGTAGAGGTTACATCTTTTAAATTAAAATCTAACGGAAAAGATTCACCTCTCGAATCGCTAATGGCAGTCTGATTCAACATCACTTGAACTGAACTGCAATTCAACCTCCAAAAAGACCTTTCTTTTTCGTATAAACACTCGCTACGTCCGCCATATTTCTTTAGGATGTATTTCAGGTATTTAAACCAATCAGCGTGTTGGTATGAATGGGCCAATCAACAAGGGTGTTAGTTCAGCATTGCCCAGGGTCTTCTCCCGACGATCCACCATTTTGAATATCGTCGAGGAGAAAGCCCTGGGGACGAGGTTGCGGTTGCGCGTCGATTTGCGTGGCGCTGGGAGTATAAAGTACAACTGTTTGCGGTTTAAATTAAAGTCACGCAAGGCGGAAGCATGCAGTTTAATTACTCGGGCTTTCCAAAGGAAACGCCCGAGTTGAAATTTCGGCTTCGTTTTTTTTTTTTTTTTTCGTTCAGCCACAGTTTGCAATTCTGTAATTAATACGCATGCGCGAAGATTTTACTGATGAGCACATGGCATGGTGTAATGGCGGACGGAGAAGAGTTTATGCGGTGGAAGCCGGATACCGGTCGTTTCGCCAACGACCAGTTCGCCAACGTATGAAGTCGATTCGCCAACGTCGAATGTCAGTTCGCCAATGCTTATATACCAGTTACTTCGGGAGCCAACGTCCAAAATACTTTTTCGTTTAGCTCGGCAGTGGATGAAAGGAGGAATAAGTTGTGTGGCGTGAAGTGTTGGGTTCACATATTTAGCGGCTTGTTTGGCTCGGCAGTGGATAAAAGAATGAGGAATAATTGATATGCGTGTAGGCAAAAAGTGGCCCTGCATTCTGTAGTTTAGCTGCGTTGGCGAACTGACATTCGACGTTGGCGAATCGACTTCATACGTTGGCGAACTGGTCGTTGGCGAACTGACTCGTTGGCGAAACGACCGGTTAATTAAAGACCGTGGAAGCCGGATCGGCACAAATGCTGCGTACGGATACAAAACGGATACAAAATGTGCTCACAGCGTTCGCGGTAGACCCACACTAAAAGATGAGGAACGCTTTCGGAACGGGTTGGCCCGCAAACCTTACGAGAGATCTCTTTATGAGCGAACATTTATGAGTGAACCTTTCATCGAGAAACATGCTATATCAACTGAGTTATGTAATGTTAATCGAGAGAAGCATAAACTAAAGTCTCATCGTGTATGAAACCAGATGTTTTAGAATTAGACGAGGATACATTGGCAGAACATTTGCTATTTATAAACAATGTAACATTAACATATGAGAAAGATACTTTCTTAGTAACAACTGTTTGTTAATTGGTAGCGCATTAGTGACAGTGATGAGTATTCACTTTGATTACTAATCTTTCGCTTAATTCGTCAAGTGGTTTATCTTTCATGTTCAAGTTACTGTTGTCAATTTTTTATACGAAGATAAATGTTGTAACATTTGCAATTAATCAATGATGTAAAGTGAAATTCACAAAAGGATACTTTCTTAGCAACATGTATTTCTTAATTTGTCACGCATTAGTATATTAAGTGATAAATTAAGTATTTTGATTTCTCAACTTTCGTGTTAAGTTCCTGTTACAGTTGTGAATTTTTATAAGATGAAATGTTTCACAAAAGATAATCTGAAATTTAACGAACTATTAATTCTTTACAAATAAAAATGTTTTTATTATTCATGATGGATGACAATTTCTTCTATGCCCATAGAAGAAAAAACACTATTCACTCTGCAGTAGTTGATAAAGAATAAAAGAAGACAAAAGACTCTAAGTTCACAGCCAACTAGTACACACAATCACTCTAACCAATAAAAACTTCTTAAACTGACGTATACTAGCCCTGTAACTCCAAATCCAAACAACCAAATTGGAGACTAATTGTACAAAATAGGCCATAATATATTACAAGAGATCATGAAAAACATCCTCAGCCCAAAATATTCATAGTTCAAATGCTAATAACCTTGACCAATGACTTTTACAATTCTTTTCCTGATAAGAAATAACAGCATTTGGTTTTCAAAGTTACAAAGTGTAATCTCCCTAACACTTTATATTAAACATGTTGATGATTACCAGCAACCTTAACCTGGAACCATCTGTTAACCCGCTACAACTCTCTAAGCCAGCAAAAAAATTTTTACTCAAGTAGAAACTCAAAAAAAATAATAATGAAATAAATGGTTGCTAGTAAAATGTTTGAAACAATAGCCCTTAATATATGGGGGGCATTATCTCCCCCAACCAGCCCAGGAACATGTCTTCAGCCTACATAACAACTATCAGTTTCAACTTGTATACATAAGTAATAACCCTGCATTTTCAACATACCGATACAGAAACAGTTACAAGATAAACCATCATTACAAAAAAAAAACCTTGCGAAACTACGTGCAACAAAACCAGAGTTTCTCTCCAACATAAAGCCCGAGTGAACGCAAATATGCGTCTAGTTCAATAATTGATTGCTTTTGCGAAAACGTCACCTCCAGGAAAAACCAACAAGGCACGGTTTTTTTCCCAGCCCGGAACAGTGTTTTAATAATAGTTTTTAGCAAGCCAGACCCTGAACGAAAATCCCAGCCAGTAAATGACCAAATGTTAAAATTTCCCAGACAGCGCAATTACAGCCTGTCGAGCGGGTTGGCTGTCGGGTTGTTGGCGGGTTGTCTGAACAGTCGGAGAGTGGTTGCAGTGTTAGCCCAGGACTCCTCATCAGTTCCAAGCTAGTAGATCCCTTCTCCTCAGTTGGCCTAAAAGCTTCACAATAATTAGTTGCTTGTAAAATCCTTGTCCCATCGTACGAAACTTCATGAAGATTGCAACGAGTCCTTCGAGAAGCCAGTGGATTAGCTGGGCCTCGGTAAAATGGGTTTCTATGGTATCTAATCTGACGGTTATTAGCGTCAAGTTCAGTGGCACCATATATGTACTCAGTTCGTATTCCTCCGACGAATGCAATTTCCATTTGATTTTCATAATTGTGCTGACCAAGGGTTGGGTTGACATCTATTCCACCTGGTGCAAATATGTCATAACGAAAAGCCCCAGCCCTTGACCTCGGTGCCCAACGACCTCGAGTGGTGCTAACAAAAACAGAGTCAATATTGCTGGCTACGTATGAGCGTAGGTTTGTTGATGTATGACGTCTAGCGGCCGCCTCATGAAGCATGTCCAGGACGTTCACGCGCGGAAGGAAACCGTTTCGAAAAATGTTTCGTGGATGCTCAAAATCCCACCTCCAAAGCCATTCAAGTTCGGCTTGTATTTCTCGGTTATCGGTTCTCCTTTGATCTGTTACGTTTTGTGTACGCCATTGAACCGTGTATGAAGCTCCTGTGTTGACGCGTTCTAGAATACGTGACACATGGTTACGATCTGCAAGGCGAAACACGGGATCAACAGCAGCATCAAGCTCCCATGTTGTATGGATGTCATCGTCACCGTTAGACAAAGAGGCTTCAAACAGAGATACTGCAAGAATACCAATACCGATGCAGTACAGTTAATACATTATGCAGGATGGTCAACAGTAATTCCAGCTAACCTTCTATTCCCCGGCCTTTGAAGACACTCAACCCTGCATTGTGAACGAAAACGCACACTCCGTCACGACCACCTACGCATGCATGCTAAGATGAAAATATATTAATCTAAACCATGTACCCTTCACAATTTGGGATACGTGTATATTCAAATTCCTTGTGTTATCGCTAGGGAAACGGAAACGAAAACAAAATCAAAGGAACAAGAAAAGACCAACATGTTCGAGTCGTAAAGTCCAAGGTTGAGCAGAACTCACTCTTGAAAACAAAATCACACTTCCGTCCTAGTAATACATAATTTAGCTTACGTCCATTGGGACAAAGTAGAGCTTAAGCATTCTAACGTACATATATTTTATTCACCGGCTAGGAAGTCCGTATAGGGAAAAACTGTGGCCGAGGTGTTAAGCATAGTTTTTTCCTATAGGGACCAACCTAAACCGAGGAATAAAGTATCTATTTTTGGCTTGTTTCTTCTTTCGGAAAATGAACATGGCAAACTGGCTTGCGAAAAGTTAATCTACGCGCTCTAAGTCGCACTGTCACAGTTGAAATTTAAATAAGCCGAACGACAACCTCGCGTACCTTTTTACATTCCCCCACTCTTTCCAACCATTGCAAGCCATTGCAGCTTGCATTATTACTTGAGCCGGCAGTAGGGCTACGGGAGATACGCAGAAAACTGCGCAGTACGTTTTTCCGCTCTGAAGGCGTAAACACCTCTCTCACTTTAAATACCGATTAACCAAAATAGCTTTTCAGGCCCGAAAAAATTCAAGGCTTTTGAGAAACAGGCCCCAGGACCGGCCAAGAGCGCGTTATTAACCAATAAGATTCACGGATTTAGGGTTCCGGACGGCTGAGATGCTTCATGAAAACACTAGGTGTGATATTTTAAGTTAAAGGTTCGCACAAATCATTTCGAATGCATTAGTTGATTTTTGGTAAATTTTTAGCTTTTAGCAGGTTCTTGCGCGAAAGTGGACTATTATTGTTTTGTTTCGTACTTGCCCACTTTAGAAACGTATACTTCCTATTCTTACGATATATTTGCGACACTTTCCACTCTTTCTACATTTCTAACTTTTCTGCATTCGCTATATTTCTTACACTTGCTCGTGATATTTTGGTACCGTCTCTCGAAGGATTCGCATAGATTTTTCATTTTCCCATGAAGCTACCAAAATGTCGGTGCTGGATAATGGGAATAAAACACCTTAACTCATCTCGTAAATGTTTCAGCCCGACACGTCAAAAATTCACGAAATATTTAAAAGAAATACGTGACTCAATTAGGCAATCACAGAGCAGGTTCAACAACGCACCGCTTGACCTTTTCGCCTTACATTTTGAAAGAAATATGTGGAACTGAATCCAATCAGCCAATCACGAGTGAGATTCAGCGAGATACTACCTGACCATTTCCAGCGGTCAGTGGCCGCCGAAAAATGGGTGAAATTTTGCATGTTCTTAAATTGAGGTAAAAGCCACACATTATTCCAGTTTTCACTTTTTTTTGCGAATTTATCCACCAAAAGGAATCCTTTGGAAAAAGGAAATTGATTTGTGGGGACGTAACTGTCCATCGATTTTAGATATTATCAGAAAACCGCTGTTAGGTTCACTCGAATTTGTTCGTAAAGTAAGCATGTGGTTTTCCTTGTTATGAAACGGCCCGTTAAACCTTCATAATGGTTAGATTAGGATTATGAACGGTCACAGATTTCTGATAAGTTGAAGAGGGTGTCTTCTCAGCCCTACCATTCAGTCGTCTATTCTGATAAATTTTGCTGTCCTGGTTCTCGATCTAAATCCACGTTTTGACTTATCTACATTTGTAGTTTGGTGTTTATTTAATCCGAAAGACCCGCATGAACAATTATTGCAGAGTGGAACGTTGTGAATGTATCGTAACGTAATAGTTTTGTTAGTTATAGAAGCGCGTTCTACATTTCTCAGTATGGCTTTTTATCCAATCAAAAATTGAGCTTAACTTACACGCCAGACATTTACAGTCAGTCAAGCATGGAGTTAAGTACGTGGTCTCACCTGTTATGAAAATGCCCAATAGAGCCTTCATGGTGACTGGATTATCAGGCTTATCAACAGTCAATTCTGTGGGATGAGTTGTAGAGCGTAAGCTGTTTTCTCAGCCAAACTAATTACAGCTGTCTGTTATTATCAGCTGTCTTCGCTCCGTCTCGTCTTACAGTCCTGGTCTTCCTAATGGTAACGGAGAGTAAATTAGGAAGTTGCCTTTCGGGTTGGCTAGAACAATCTGGAATACTATTAAGGCCGCCGCACACTAGGCGATTTTTTGTTCGGGGCTCGTGCGTACCTCAACCAATGAGAAATTGTCATGAGAGTCACGTGAACAAGCGTCTTTTCCAACATGGCGGAGATCGAAGGTTAATATAAATCAGCGCGGAGATCGCCGATAGGCGCCACCTTGATTTGGATGACTCGGCCCCAAGCCTTAACCCGGTTAGTCCAGCCAAACACTCGGCTAGTGTGCGGCAAGCTGATGTCACGACAAATTTTAACCCGATTTGACCCCGACAAAAAATCTGCAGTTCTACGACAAAAAATCGGCTAGCGTGTGATAGCCTTCAGATGATGGAATATATTATGACGTAATTATAAAGTTTATGAGAGTTATAACTGGAGGTTGAAGTTTAAATATAATTTTCGGAGATACCATTTACGACCTAGGGAGGCACGTGAGATGTATGTGAGTAACTATCAGTATATGGTAACTCGAGCGATCACTCTTGAACGGGGCAAGTAATTGCATGGCGTTGGCATAAATGTGAGAGCACTCGCCTTCTGCCAATGTGTCCCCTGTTTCCGAACAAGTCAGATCATCCTTATTGCTAAAGCTTAATGGTTTCTTTAAGTCAAAACAAAACTTAATTAAAAGTGATTATTATTACTAATAATATGATATAATTAACAAATCGAATGTGGTTTAGCGTGGTGTGTAGTCTTATCGACAACGATACGCGTCATCACAGTGGTCAAAATATTGTGGAATCACGAGGCGCAGCCGAGTGAGTCTGGGAAGAAAGTAATGACGCGTACTCGTTAACGATAAGGGTACATACCACGAAGAACCACATTTCGATTTCATTTGTTTTTTTGCCACACAATATCAACGTCAAAGAAAATGTTTTTTTTTTCAGAGCGCGAGCTGAAAAAGGCATTGTGTGACACATTGACGCGAGCAGCGTGGTATGGACTCTTATTTACCACGGCAAATTAGCCAATCAGATTGCGAGATTAGCAGCAATTGTGGTAAAAACACCAATACCAAGTGAGATTTCTCGCGAAAACATTATAACTTCACACGTGAAAATAACTTGTTATCTCCACATGCAAAGAGATCACCGATGACATGGTTACAAAATAAATCACGCCTTTCCCAGCGAAAATAAAATGGTTTAAAAGCACGTGGTAAGGGATAAATACCTTTTCGGTAAAACACTGCAACTCACCAGGAAGCATAATCTAAAAATTGCCCATACCATTTATACTAGCTACTGCTGATGAAATCAGTTATGGGCTAAATCACCATTTCTGTAGCGTGGGGCCAATTTTAGCAAATAACATTCCTCTTACATGTAAACAATCAAAGTTTACTGATTATGTTTTTCCTCTGCCACATGTCTTTTCCTTAATTACTAAAAGGCCTAACGATATTGTAATTAAATTGAGTCGTAACCACTAATAAGACAAGCGGTCTTGATGGTATTTCGGCTAAATTGCTGAAGGAGGCGGGACCTATTTCCTCTGCATCCTTGACCTACATCATACATATCTATCATTAAGTACCAGCATTTTTTCGATGACTGGAAGGTAGCCAGAGTCTCTCCATTTTACAAGGATGATATCAAAACTAATCCAAAGTTACCGTAGACCTTAGACCTTTTTTCTGTCTTGCCGATTGTCGGCAACTTATTGAAAGAGTAGCCTATGTATGTATTTCTTGTAGATCGAATAATTATTAAACCTTGGCTTGTTATTATGCGGTTTGTGGTGGTTTTCTGAGCTAGCCAGTTCCATGTGCAACAGCAGCAAAGCCTTTTCGTCCGCTAAACGATTCTGGGAACTAAGAGAGAATATAATCCCGTTCCAACTGAATTGATCACCTGGGTCACTGAACTAATCAAAACTCCATGCAAATACAGGATATACCGGATAAACAGGATAGTTATATAACTCTGATTTATCCTTCCCCTATTAGCCATTTTGCAATAGCGTTAGGTCAATGTCCAATGTAACATAATCGTTTAACATATGGTTAATCGCACGACAAAGCCCCCAGTGATTTTCCACCATGCTCTCATGTGATTTCAGCATGCTATACCCCTCCCAACTCCTCAATCCCCATACCGACTTGAATATCGACTGGTTTGAGATTTCTTTTTTAGGATTATTTTTTGTTCAAATTTGACCTAAAATTTTTAATTTGGTCGCAATTAAAATACAGTCAATGGATATTTTTGAAACTTGGCTCTCAAAAAGATCAATCAATATTGAATGAAACCATGCAGTTCCAATGGAACATTTTAAGCCCACTAATTTTTAGCCATAAATCATCCAAAATAATATGTTCAGAAATATTGCGCTGATTTTGACGCTTTTCGTTTGATGTTTTCATTCGAATCGACATACCATCGTATATATTTTAGCAATGCCTTTAAATAGTATAACAGTGAAACAAGGAACGCGACAACGACATGATAGAGTCAAAACCGAAAACCAAGAATTGCAACCGTGGACAGCTGTTTCGGCCCGGCTGGGTCTCGTCAGTATGGCATACAGTGTAGTAGACAAAACATAGCGCAACTAGCACGGAGGCCAATTGTCTGCGTAATGCACATGGTGACGACCTCGGATGAAATTCTAATCCAACTGTTTGTGGATTGATTGCCATGCAGAACAGGCGTAATGTTTTGCGTATCGTAGGCGAACAGAGGCGAAAGCGAGGCCAAAGCGAAATAGGCAAAAAAATTACGCCTGTTCTGCAGCGTATGGATTGATCAACGTCACATGCCGAGGCTAATTCGTCTATTTTAGGATCCTCTCAAAATGCTTAATTGACCCCCTTCATGCTACTCATCTCTATCATACCTTCCAGTTAGTATCAAGGAACAATAGACTATGCCTTTTAGTATCTGGTTACCTTTTCTTTGTATCGCGGAATTTGAATGAACTGAAAATGTTCTTGTTGCAGAATGGTTATCCTGCTGGTACAATGATGTTTTGGAAAGAGAGCAAAACAGCTAGTACAGACCGAGAAATGCAACCGACACATTTCCCAAAAAGAAAACAATCTTAGTTCTACCTTATTTAGGGGTATAAAGTAAAATTGTTACCAAATTTTATGGCTGCATTGATCTTACGGTGATATTTTAAAGTGTTCATCGCATCAAGTCCTCTTTTCCCCACAAAGTTATCGTCGACCTTTCTAGATCTTGTACTTGTTTGTCCGCCCATCCCTCCCGGGCCGGACAGGTTTGTTCACCCATTTTTCACCCATAACTCGATTCTGGATCGCTTGGTTTTTTAATTAACTTCTCTCTCAGCCAACAAAAGAATCTCTGTTTTATTTGTGTTGTCAGTTCTTGCGTGGCGTTATTCTAAGGGGGAATTATGTCCATCACGTGTTCGTGGTTATGATAAGGAGATTGCACAGACATTACATGGCCAAACCATGCTTTAAAGAAAATGAACGGCATATCGACAGTTCATAGCTTTTCTGGAGGAACATATATTGGTTCCTTCTCTTCTTTACGATGTTGCGACTGACTTATCAGTAGGGCAGGGGAAAAATCCTCTCACATAATTAAAGGCTTTCACTTTATAATCACTCAATTTTGCAGAATTTTATTTCTCCACTCGATTCGAAATTTCCGCTCTTACTAGACAGAAAGGGACCTCAAACTTAACAACTTACTCTATACGAGTTCAGTAAATTCCGCAACGTCTAAAATCCCATTTATTTTACCAAGCTGGATAATACACGGCTAACGTATGGTCTTAAGTCTACGTTTATTATTGAGCTTTTACCCCGTCGTATTGCCGCCGCGTTGTTGAACAACAGCGCCATTTCTTCCAGGAAGCTTAATCGTCAGGTGAGCAGTTTTTCAGATAGCTCTGATGTTCCCAGGAGTATCAGAAAGTCTCAGTCCGATTCCAAGAAAGTGCTAGATTCACTGAGCTGATGTAATTAACATACAGTGGAAACCCGTTTTCTCGAACCCTCGATTTTTAGTTAGTTTCCCTCCCTCAAGCGAAGGGGCTCCCTTTCAATCGAACCACCAACAAAACAGACGAGCCCAAAGGCGAGCTTGTCGGATTGGCAAAACATATCCTCTGTTTGTAAGAGTTTCTCTCTATAAGGCACTCATTTGGGTGTAAGTAATACCTCATGTATTCGGGCATTGATGTAACGTCTTGTGCTCGTTTGTATTTATATACCCCGTGTATAGCTCGGGTTATGATTCTGAACCAGATCAAGTTGACACAAACGTTGCTTCTTCCGTCGGCGACGAGAAGGCGTGCTTTTGCTACAAAACTAGAACAATTATTTTGTTTACGAGCGCGACTTTGAATCACCTCAGCCGTGCGAACAGCTAGCTATATTTTATTGACGGTCAGTTTGTCTTCATTTACTAATGTTCAGTATCCAGCCAAGATCGAAATAGCTTATTAGAACTCTGATGGAAACGTACTCTCAAGGCATGATCTATGAGAGTAAGCCCGAACCTAGAAACGGCCATGTAAATGCTATCTATTTTATTTATTCATTTATTTATTTATCAACGAAAATATTCGAGTCAGTCGCCAGTATCGTGGAGTTTGTTCACGATATACGACCACGCGATTGCAAATGTTAGTTAAAATTTGCGTTTTCTGCTCAAAATCTTTCAATTTATTGTCATTTAGTTAATTATACTCGTTATATATATTTTAGGACATACCGTTACTCGTTTGGGATATAAGGAAATAAATTGTTGTTGTTGTTGTTAGTGTCGATTGAACGCTTCAAAAAAAGAAATAAACGGATTGTAGCATTAAAAAAACCTTGTTTCTTTACGCCAACGTTGCTTACCAGGGACGTACTTATAGAGTTCACTCTGTCTAACGCCAGACGATTTTACTCGCCAAAGGGAGACCCCTTGGCACTGAAGGGGTTAATCAAGAACCTCTGAGAAGACAAACTAAAAGCATGTAGACACTATTACATCGGTCTTCAGTTTAAAGGTCGTTTAGTGTCTCCAGCGTACGGAAAGAAATCAGAATTCAGGTCACGTTGATGAGGGCAGAGTCTACACTGTCTGTTACGCTTAAAACATTGTCGCTCTTAGTTTCTTGAATCTTAACTTACCTTCCAGCGGGATTGTTTCAACAGTTAATTCCTCCTGCTCGTTTAAATGCAACGAGGCAGCACTAGCCTTTTCGTCCGTTAAAAGAGTTCCCCGACCTGGGGTGTTATCTATGAGAGAATTTACTGATATCCTATCCCAATTATCAC
>CM042748.1:32042549-32060049 GCA_022496165.2 Catalaphyllia jardinei | reverse complement strand
AGCACGACATCGGTATCGCAGAGGTCAAAATATAGCACTCCTTAAAATTCCGTTTCGTGGGCCTTCCTTAAAAGTCTTACAAGACGTGCATGTGACATGTCATTGCGTGACTATACAAACAATGCACGTTTCGAACATGTTAGCACGGGACTCGGTAATTATGCTTGTTTTGGCCACTAAGATGGTTAAAATTTACTTTTGTACATTTTAGAAAGATAGAACCTAAAAAATGCTTGATGCTGTCAAGAATTGCGATGTTTCTACAAGAGCCATCCAGGTGCTGTTCAGATCGGTTCATCTCGTTTGGCAAACACTGTTGAACGGAAGATTTAGAAGACGACTATTTTGAACAGAAAATAGGGATAAAACCCCATCTACGGCCTCTGGAGTTACAAGGTGAGGTTATCATTAGGCCGGAGCTTATCCCGGTTTCCTTAGCATGAAGCGACTGAGAGTATTTATACTCCCCCCTGGATGGGATGCTAGTCCATCGCAGGGTTACCTCCCAGCATTAATTTCGCCAGTACCCATTTATACACCTGGATGGAGAGAGGCACTGTGAGAGTAAAGTGTCTTGCCCAAGAACACAACACAATGTCCCCGGCCAGGGCTCCAACCCGGACCGCTCGATCCGGAGACGAGCGCACTAACCATGAGGCCACCGGTTATCAGTATTGATTGTTATTTCATGGGATGCTAAGAACTAAGATTTGCTTTTAATTTTGGGTTCGACAGCAGAAACTCTAATTTAGTAATTAGATTATTCTTAGTTTTCATGTGACGTAATAATTTTTCAAAATTGAATATTACCTTTCCTCCCGAGGTTTTAGTTTCATCAGACAAAAGACCCTATGGGAACTTGAAGTTTCACAATAATTTAGCTCGACAGGGTTTTTTTTTTGTAATACAGCACGTTTAAACTTCCGAGCTTTTGCGTTGCGTGACATAAAAATTGCGGCCCGAGAGGGCTGTCGCGTAGGTCAAAAGATGAGTTATCGCTTTAGTTTTTGCTAACTAAACAGTGTTTGCACTAGAGGAAGCATTTATTTCAATATGTCAGAGCTCTAGAGCAATAGTTTTTCGTTTCAATAGTAAAACTCAGTGACAGATGTTTTTTTACGTTACGGCCGCCATGTTTGTAGTGTGTTTGTGTCCCTCCAAAGGACACAAACATGGCGTCTCCATGCAAAGCTGACACACTTCTGCAAATAACGCGCGAATGAAAAACAGCAGAGACCTGATTCTTGGCGAGGTTGTTTATATATCAGTCATCTATCGTATCCCAGATTCTTGACTTTATTCATTAATTTATATAAATGGTTACGATTTTTAGTTTGATCACATGACTGGTGAAAACCGAGAATTTGCAGTTGTTGACACCTCGAGGTAGCGATTTTCCCGAAATAGAGCGTGCATTTTCCAAGCAGTAATAAAAAGCCCAAACTAATCTTTATATCCTTGAAAAGAAGAACATTTCCACTAATCACAAGTTTAATCTTAAGTAATTCGGAGCTATACCGCATAGGAAAAACGTGTCTTGAAAAAATGCTCCAAAATAAGATTTTAAAACATGAAATACTACTGATTCTTAAAAACGCGAGTCGTGAATTCAAAGTTAGACGAAAACTCCTGGTTTTCGGCTTAAATAATTTGCCAATACCTCCCACACAAATATACAAAAAGAAAAAAGGCAAACTTGCTTTTCCACTCTTAAGGAGCGAAGTTCTTGTGTTGACACTCGGCGCACTAATGTCCGCCATATTTGAAGAGGTCGGCAGGTTGTACAGTTCTTGCGAATTTTCTAGAAAACAAAAGTAGATCTAAGCAAAAAAAAATATACCACGTTTATTTACTCATCTTGGGTTATCTTTGAGCGAAATATGAGGGTAGTCATTTTTTGGACCATGTGCCACCACTCACTCGGTCATGAAAAAAAGGCGCTCTTAATTTGGATGCCATTCCCATTTTCAAATACTCATCATTATACTACGCCAAAGACGCGAGAAGCAAATACAAAAGCAAGTGTTAACATACCAACAGTAACAGCTTTCGCGACAAGTTCATGACATTTTACTTTTGCGAATGAGCTAGAAATTCTTCTTCCCAACACTACAAGCCAGTTTGACTTTCAGTTCGCATCTGCAACTTGGAGCCAGAAATTCTGGACAGGAGCAGTGATTGGTCAACTTACATAGTATGTAGAGCGAGCTACCACTTACCTTCATTTCCCGTGGGAAAAATGCGAAAACCCGAAAAACCGCATATCATTACAAACTAGGACTATTATTATTATTAGAAGTCGAGTGACAGCCGTAAGCTGTTTTCGTGTAAGATTCCCAGACTAAAGAAGTCTTGCTTCATGAAATACGGATAAGTTTTACCACTACAACCATGAACTATATCCGTTAGAATTCCTTGCTACCGACTTTCCATGACACCGATGACAAAAGTATTTCATTTCATGTGACTGGCCAAAACCGAAAACCGCAAATAAAAAGTCTGTAGCATCCAAGGTTTGACCAAACGTGCAGGCCAGGAAATAAGACATGACTTAGTTGAGTAAATTAGATGCAGAATATAATGGGTATTGAATGACTGAACTGGCATCATCATCGTTCGCAATTTTCGCTTCGGTTAAATTGTTATGAAATGTTATGGCTATCCATACAGAAAAGCCGATTACGAGGCATTCCGTACCTAGCTTTTACGGTCATTATCCGAAGAACTCTTTATCATGGGAATTCAGTACTATCCATATAGAATATGGTTTGTTATGACTTGCTTCTGTTTATGTTAAAAATTGAAACCACGCCCAGAGGAACAAATTCCATGCCGTCCTCGTTTTCCGGCAGGATCATTTGCGGTTCGGGATCATTTGCCGTGCAATTTGAGGATCATTTCCGGTCTGGGGATCATTTGCGGTCGGGGATCATTTGCGGCGCTGTACAGTTGCAAACCACCATGTGACTGCGTTATGGTTTTCTTAGTTCTCCGAACCCCATGCATTTACAACTGGACTTGCAGTTCAGCTTTTCGCACAAAACTTGCAAGAAACGTGTACAATTCTGTTCATCGTACGGTTTCGCTAATAAAATGATAGGTATAGTGCGTAACGAGAAAACATTTTCCATCAAAAGCATACCGAAATATTACGAAACGACATTCAAATTCAAAATTACAAAACAACATTCCTCAAGAGTGAAAGAAAAAATGACAGAACGCTAGTAGTCATCAACATATCTCGAGTAGTACACTGGAAATTTACTCAAAAAAGTTAACACTAACTTGGCATTAAATTGAATTTGAAGTATGGCAGAAAAAGCAACAACAGAAACTTTTTGTCTCATATTAGTTTACTGGTCATCTGAAGCATTGCAGCTAACAAAACATGCCAACTACTTTAATTTATTAAATTAATAACACGGATGCCCTGATTTTACACTAATTAAGTCAGGGACGTATTGGTTGAGCTGCAAACAGAATTTTCAAATCCATTTTATAAAGAGCACAGTCCAACAAAACTAATTTATGAAAATTGATAGCTATTCATATAAAAGCATCATTATTTTGTTTTACACTATTTTAAAACAATGACTGATCTCTCATTTCTAGTAAGTACTATATTTACCCCAGTTTGGGGGTCCCGGATGCTTTGCATACGGCTGTTGCGCCTGAAATTTGAATTGACCAATCAGGATTCAGCAGGCGCGAAACACTCAACTGCTCTAACGTCAAATGCCTGGTAACAGAAAGGCATTGAAGTCACTCAACTTTTCTCAGTGGAGGCGACACTGAACATTCACGAAAAGATTCATACTTTGTTCCTCGTCAAGTTTAACCCAGATTTCTTGAGCTCTGTATTCGAAGAGGCCATAACAACTTTACTTTTTACATTTTACTCTTTACATTTTAGTTTACCAGCTGCGAAAAAAGAGAGCACTAAGACAGCTCGGTTTTGACTGTCGCTAGTACTTGAGGCGCAGCCACCGTATGCAAGGTGAAGGGCGCTTTTATATATGGCTAACAGTTAATTTATTTTTCTTAGGGCCGAGATAAATTTTGACAAGTTAAAAGTTAACTTCAGTTTAGAAAAGGTTAAAAATCCACTTTGATTACCGTAAAACATGTAAGGCAAAAATAGGAAATAAATGTAACTAAATCACTATTTGGATAAAAAAAAAGAAAAAGAAAAGAAAGATTGACCCTAACCGCATCAACACTCGGTCTATCACTTCAGAAAATATTTCGCGACAGCCGTTACGGTAGTGGAGTCGCAAAACGTAGAGGGTTGAGAAGAGGGAATGAGGGCGTAGAAAGGACTGGGAGGGAAGAGTAAACACGCCGGTCCACAAATCTCTCTTCCTAAGTCCCACTGTTGATGCTCGCCCAGTCACAAGAAAAGACACTCGCCTGCTATAACGGTCTGCATTGCAGACCACAATCTTAATATCCTTGCTCCTTTTTTTTTTACTTTTCCTAACTTGAAGGGTAATAATTTCGAAGTTTGTGCTTCATGGAATAAGAGTTGACTAAATTTTAGCATTGCTGTGTCACTATTAAAACAAACAAAATTGACTTTAAAAGTCTTTGAAGGATACACTGATTTTGTGTATTTCACTTGCATACACAACTACTGGGAAAAATCTCGTTACTTGTACCATGCGTCTCAGAAGTTGGGTATAAAAGTTCCACAAACAAACACTAAGCGATCCCATGTAAGGAAGGATAACACTTCGTCGGCTTCAATCGGCTTCACTTGGTAGAAAAAATTCATCAGAAAAATTAAAAGATTAAAAGATATTCCTTAGCTTGATTCGAAAAAACAGTTTGGGTATAACAAATGCAAAGTTAGGCATTTTATAATGATCAGCTCTAGATGTTTCAAATGAAGAGGTAAATACACTCTTAACCTTCTAATGCTAACAAATATTTTGAAAAGCGCCAACGGAATCCAAGATAATTGGCTTGAGAACGAGGCCTGTATGGGAGATTTGGTCTTGCAATTTATCCTCTTTTGATTCAAGAATATGATTGATAGGCTTAACCCCTCAGGATCGCTTTGTGTTTAAGACGGGTCTTCCCATCGAGTAAGTCGTCGTTTAATACAGAAACAATAGGGAGTTTAAGAAGCTACTAGGGCGACGCCGAAGACAACGATTAAAAAATGAATTTATATTTTACCTACGAATCTTGGAATACTCTTAGGTCATTTACTTTGTTTATCACTGTCAAAGCTCTCGCGAAACTGTATCTGGGACACCTCAATAAATTTGAAACAGAATTTTAAAAATTAGCTGTCGTACTTGACATTCTTCAGACAACGCAGAATTGGTCATTTCACGTTGTTAGGGAGCTTAAGCAGTGACGACGACGACGACGCCGAGGACGACGCCTACTTAAAAATGAATTTATATTTTACAAGCGAAGTTCGCGATTATCTAGAACTGTTAGGTACGCCAATGGCTGTAAAAACGTGTTTAAGTTAAATATGCAACGACGGTTTTCAAATTCAAATGGCAATACGAAAAATTAGCAGTCGTCGTCCACGTTCGGTAGACGACACAGAACTTGGTCATTTCACGTTGTTGCTTTGCAGAGGACGGCAAAGAAATGTACAAAGATTTGTAACGCACGTGCATAGCTATTGTTTTGCTCATTAAACCTTTTGTTTGTTGACGTTCTCGTTACCGTCGTCGTCGTGGTTTGCTTAAGCTCCCTGATCAAGAATCGATGGACAGACTCGAAAATCGAAAATCCTGATAATTTGCCTGAAGAACACTTATGGGGGACTATTTTGGAAAATATTATTGTTTTCTTCTAGGAATGTATAGTTTCCGAGAAATTCGCGAAAAACGAAAATCCCGTTTTTACCTCATTAAATATGTAAAATTATAGGTAAAATTGGCAAAGTTCTCGATATTTGTATTGGTACAATTTGCAATGGTTTGAAACAAAATAAACTTAGAATAATAGCCGTACCTTTCCTCTTTCAAGCAATAGTATTTTTTAGTTTCGTTCGGCACTTTTGCGGGTTCAGTCGTCTTTTAAAATAATGCTATATCGACCGCTTCGGAAAACGGCAAAAATTGAGAAACTTTAGAGGCTTAAAATGCATCTTGGTATGTCCGATATCAGGTTCAAATGAACATTGAGCAAAATTGTGATGTCTCTACTATAATAATATGAAATAAAAAATCTGGGCAATTGTGGTTCACACTGACAGCAAATGAAAGTTCGCGGTCTACTCACGTCTAATTTGCATAATGCTAATTTTCAAAGAAGCCTCATGATGAATGATCTGATCTGCTTTATTAACATTTGCAAGCTGTGAGTTGCAAACAAAAACAAAAAAACGTAACAAAATTGAATTTAAATATGTTTAAACTCTTTAGTTACTTTATGTATCGTCACAGGTTATATAATTGTGCAGAACGTCAAAGAATAAAAGCGAACTAAACTCATTGACTGACTCCCCATTGCGTGACCGGCGTTATCAATTTTTGTAACAATGTAAAGAGAATTTAAACTAGCTTGTTAAAGTGCTGGTGCTTTTGGTGAAATAAACCAATAACTATTTCTTTACTAACTTGCAACTGAAAACAGTTCAAACTTTTTGATTCACTGGTATTAATTGTGTCAAAAATGAAACGCATGCAGTTTCAACCAGATATGTTCAAAGTTTGTTTTTCTAATGTACACAAATATCTAAATTAAATGCATAAACTCCTCTGAAATCTTCCATAGAAATACCATTAATGCAGATAATACTACTTAGTTACCTATGCTTTCACAATACCTGTAATGACAAATCAGAATGATCGCGAAAAATTCCTTCATTCACTCACCGCAAGACATATCTTTGAAGGAGACCGAATCACGTACACAGACAGCGCCAATTTAAGACATCCCAAATCTCTGCACGAAAACTGCAACTTTACGGAAAAGAATGTCGTTCTGCAGTTTTGCTTCACTTGTTGGTGGAGCTTGTGGGCCAAGCCCGGAAAATCCAGAAGTTGACAAATTTGTTTACGTAAAGGATTGTGATCGTGACGTGAAAGCGCACCTAAAACTTTGTAAGATCTTGACCAACATAGAAAGCATTAGTCCAGTCCCTGAACTCTCCTTTCTTCCCGCCCCAAATAGGGTCTGAACCCGGGCGGGCGAAAGAAGAGTCCAGGATAACTTGCATGCGCATGCTCAGAACTCGGCCATTTCCCCCCCCCCCCCAAATCGGGGGAAAAACCATATTTGGAAGTATTTTCCAGTTTTGGCTTGTGAAGCGATTGAATGATAATATACAAGCAACAATTTCTGCATTCAGATTGATTAAACACATGTCAATTAATCCCAAATCAGTGGAATTTCACCAGTGCCACCCTAAACCACATTCGATTTGTTTTTATCACAATATCAAAGATAACGAAAGAAATCTTTGCCAAGATTTGTTGACAATTAAAAACAACCACTCGGACTTGAAAGTGCACGCGCTGCATTATGCAAATGAGCTACTTGTACGCGTCAGACTTTCCTTTTAAAAACTTTTGCAAAATCCCTCAACATACAGAAACAATACGAAAAAAATGTTTGAGAAAAGAGTAATGACGCGTACTCGTTATCGATAAGAGTACAGACTACGATAAACTATATTTCGGTTTTTACGTTTTTATGTTTTTCACAACAATATCAACGTCAAAGAAAATGTTTTCTTTCAGTGCGCGAGCTAAAAAAGGCATTGCGCGACACATTGACGCGAGCGGCGTGGTTGGGACCTAGTAATTTTTGATTGGTTCGTTTTGAGCATGCGCATGGAAGTTATCCTGGACTCTTCTTTCGCCCGCCCGGGTTCAGCCCCTATATGGGGCGGGAAAAAAGGAGAGTTCAGGGACTGGACTAAGAAAGCATAGACAGCGAAAGAATATTGTTACTAACACTTGCAGGTAAGTACAATGGCATAAATTATTTTCTGATATATATATATTTTTTTGTATCACTGTATTGAGAAGAGGTTACTTATCTTTTACCTAGGCATTTTTGTAGCGCAAGAATGTCAGTTGCATATGACAATTTGTCCAAAACACCGGGATGCGTGCGGTATTCGCTGGCCAACTGGAAAGACAGAGTGTTGTGTGCCAACCGAAGTTGCTGGTCATAAATCTGCGTTTAACCGAGGAGATAGAGGGATTGACAGCAAGCAATCTTGTTTTATTTTTCAAGAAACGGGCATGCTTGTCCCCGCTGGATCACGTTAGTATCGATTAATTTTCTGTTAGTTTTCTTCTTCCAAATCGGCAAAATTATGATTTTCACCACAGGATTTTTATTACTTTAAGGTATTAGCGTGCACAGAAAGTATTTTTGCAGCACAGACCGCTCGCGCGTTGGCCCCTTTCGTTCGCATTCTCTTCCCCTGTTCTCATATGAGCCCGGCCGACCGGGCTAGCCCGGTTTGCGAATATCCTGCATAACTGATATATCCCTTATTATTATTATCATCATCATCATCATCACCACCACCACCCCCATTCCAATAAGCGCCCTCATTCTAATGAGCCCCATTCTAATAAGGACCCTCATTTTAACGCGATAAGAATCCTTTCGACGGGATCACTGAATCGGACGTCGAAGATGCCGCACCAAAATGATTTTGTTTATTAATCGAATCATTACGGTATCGTATATTTAAAATTGACGAATTCGACGAATCTTTAATTGCAAATTAATGTTCCCAGTGTTTTAATCGTTTCTTTTTTTATCCAGCCATTTGTAGACGATGTAGAGAGCATCTAGGAAATATCATAGTGTCGGAAAAAAAGTCACAGGAACCATTAGTGCAAGATGCAAGCCTCTTGGGTACTAAGGAACCGGCACCCACAGCACATAAAGAAGAACTGCCGGTAATTGTATCTTTATTTTATGTCTTAATCCGTCGTTACTGCCCCTATTTCCACGCAATACTTGTATCTTTTTAATAGGAAACAGAAGAAAGCAGCACCGAGGATATAGCTTCCTGTATTAAGCGCCTGTCGATTGATGATAGGTATCTTTGTGGTTCCTCCAAAACCACAAGTACGGCCTCCTCTCTTAGTGGAGAAGTGGTTCTCGGCGGTGGCAATAAGCCACTTAGACTTCTTAATACATTCCTTGAAGAGTGCGATGTCAAAACGATTATCAAACCACAGACTGAGTGGACTGACTGTGTTGACAGAACAAAGATATACAACGCACCAGAGACATTATTGTCGCAGTGTTGAAAGTGGTGTCACCAGAAAACGCAGGTTACCTTTGGACGGCTCTTCAGGCATCAAAGGCTGTAAATGATGAGCTTGGTGTGGAAGGAATATTGCTTCCGGCCCAGCGTGTTTACCTTGAGGCGATAGCAGAAACCTACAAGAACGCTAGCAGTTGGGACACGCGGCGTCAAGTTCTGTCCATTATGACTGGTACTGCAAGTTTGGCTGCTATCCGAGAGTTTATCCCCGGCCTAACACAGTTCAGGTATACAGTTGCACACATGCGTCGACTTCAACATGGCACAGGGGCATCCGTGCCACGCCAGCCTACCGCCAGATTTCGGGTGGACGAGGCGCAGCTTGGCCATTTTTTACAGTTCATAACAAGTCCCCACATTGTTCAAGACTTGCCTTTTGGGCAGAAGAGTCTACAACTCTCAAATGGCAATGTAGTGGAAGTGCCAAATGTTATTCGAGCTCTTATACCGGAGCGAATAACTACCAAGTACAAACAGTTCTGCAGAGAAGTCGGCTTCATTCCATTCAGCCAAAGAACAATGCTTCGGATACTTTCTGCATGTAGCGCTACTGTCCGAAAGAGCCTGCAAGGACTGGGTTACATAGCCGCTGATGGCGCTTCAGGTTTTGAAGCGTTGGCCAATCTTCTGAATCAATATTCGTATCTGGTGCCTTTCTAAACTCTAGAAAGATGGCAGGGGACTTAAAGGAATGCAAAACTTTACCAAGTAAGTAAAATGTAGTGAAAATGACGTTTAATTAAAAGGGACTAATAAATACTCTTGTCCCCTTTCATTTTTTTGTTTTTTCTTAGCGTTCTAATTCTAATTTACCAAAACCCGGGAACATATGTGCTGCCAATGCAAGTGACGACAGCGTTTTTGTCATTGAGCTCTTTTTTAAAAACACATGTTAAATCTACACATATTTTGGATAAAACGTTTGTTGGAGTTTTAGAAAAAAGAGCACTCACGGTTTTGTCCTTTTATAATCGTACGGCAAATAGTTAATTTAAGTAAAATATCTTTTACATCAAGGCCAACTTTACTTGGAAGCTTTTGCTATGTTTAACTTAACTGAATTATAATGATAATAAAAACAAAAAAATATTTTGCGCGGGAAAAAGTACGTGTGGCCTTATCTAAGCGATTTTCGCGCACTACTATCTCATCTGTAGTGAGTAGTTTGTGTTTCAATTTTGAAGAATTTGCGATCAGACTTTTTACACTTGGTAGCGTAGGTAGATGTCGTCATTTTGACCAAAGCGGTCTAAAAATAGCCTACTGGCAAAAGACATATTCACAGCCTCATTATTACTCTTCCCAGTAGACCGCGACACCTGCCAATTTTTGCCGCTGTCCAGAGTAACGTTTTTCATGCCGCGAGTTTGTTTCAAATCAATCACGTGGTACATTGAAATGCACCACGTCAGGGCATTTTTTTTCTGTGTGGCGTCATGACTTTTTCGTACTACGTGATGTTCATTCACAACATGTTTATCTTCAAGAGGAAAGCTTACCGGGCGTTTTGCGTCGAAAAAAACCACTCCAAATTTGTCCTGATCATATTTTATCTTTAGCTGATAAACAGCGGCCATGCTGACAGTTCTATGGCAGACAAATACGACGATAAACTTTCCTCTTGAAGATAAACATGTTTTGAATGAACATCACGCAGTACGAAAAAGACATGACGTGACACAAGAAAGTGTTCTCACGTGGTTCAGTTCAATGTACCACGTGATTGGTTTGAAACAAACTCGCGGCATCAAAAACGTTGCTCTGAAGGCGACAAAAAAATTCGTGGGTGTCGCGGTCTACTGGGAAGAGTAATATCATAGATGTAGACTCCTAGAATTATGAATCTCTGTTTAAATTATTAGTATTTATATCTTTTGATTTTGCTGATCCCTAAACGAAAAACGTGTATTTCTTAACAGGTGCACGTTGCTGACGAATTCACCATTGCAGATCATTGCATGACATATGCATTGAGTGATTCACGTGACAGTTCTTTTAGACAGAGATGCCAGCACGTTCACGAGGAGCACTGCTCAGAATGTGACAGCATGAACTCTGTGTTAAATGAGATTTATGAATTCGTCGAGCGGGATTCATTTCCATCAAAAGATGACAGTGACGAGGCCCAATATCTCGCACAACACCGTAGAGACACAATTCTAGCCTGGAAGGCTCACCAGCCCCTACAGTGAGGCAGGACAAAGCAAGATTAGAGATCCTTGAAAATCTGAATTATGGATCAGTCTTTCTAACACAGGACTGGGCCATGAAATTTCTTCCCAGAAAGTACCGCGAGTCACAGTCCGACTGGTACGGCAAAAAGGGGAATTTCCAGGCACATATCTGTTGCCGTCCGCCGTCGCAACAACCAGTTGGAGTCTCTGGGATTTGTGCATATTATCCAAAATTGCACCCAAGGAAGTTAAGCTGTCGTCGCAATTATGGCACACGTTCTAAACGCCTTGAAAACAGAACACCCGGAGATACGGAAAGCATTCTTTCGCCAAGATAACGCAGGGTGTTATCACAGCGCCGTCACCATAATGTCAGTACCAGCAATAGAGAAGACAACAGGAGTAAAAGTTGCCGAGGTAAGCTTCTCAGAACCCGACGGTCAAGAGAAAATGATGGGACATCATTTTCTCTTTCCAAGGTGGAAAGGGACCGGCTGATCGGATGGCTGCAACTATCGAAGGTCACATTGCTAGATTTGTTAACGAAGGCAACAATATTACAAACGCCAAAGAGATGGAGAAGGCGGTTCTCTCGCATGGTGGTCTCCCTGAGATTCACGTGACCGTGCTTGATCGCCTTGGGGAGTCTTTAAATACCCCACCGCAACAGAAAATTACTGGCATCAGTAAACTAAACAACTTCAGCTTTTGCCCCGGAGGAGCGAAGATGTGGCAGGCGTTTGGTATTGGTCCTGGAAAGGACATCAATTTGGAGACAGCAAATGGTAAGTTTAGTAAACCTCCTCTCACTTTCTGTTATTGTTCATGATGTTGAAGGGATTAAAAAGGTAAAAACAAAACAGAGGTTCGTAAAGTCACGATACGTCACAGTAATGGTGATTTCTCGTGATTTTCTTTCAAAAAAAACCTTCAAAGCTAATGTTGTTATTGTAATTGTCATGAGAATTCTGTTAATTAACAAAAATTTTCTTTTTGGATTGCAGAATGCCACTTTCAGAAGATTTCCATTTGTTTCTCTCCTGGTGATTTTAAAGAGGTCGCAGCCCGAGCGAGACAGAAAGACGTCATCTCGAACACCACGGAAACTCAAGAAGAAGAGGCGGATGGTGACACCAGTCACCATATATTTCAGTGCCCTAAAGAAGGCTGCACTCGTGGTTTTCAAAGGTATTCCTCACTGGAAAAACATATTGCCTTTGGCAAATGCACCAATGTCGTCGAACGAGAAACACTTCTCGACAGAGCAAAGTAAAAATATGCTGTCATTCTATAGGGAGGCCAAAGTTTACTGCCAACCATAACTTCAGTGTCTTCAGTCAGTTCGTCTATGGCGAAATCTCCGGTAGAGACTCCTGAAGGCTGGGCTTTAAAGCCAGCAAAGAAAGCATATCGTTTTAACGATCAGCAACGAAAATATCTCGAGGCAAAGTTTAAGATTGGTCAGGAGAGCGGCATGAAGCTCGATGCAGAAGCTGTTGCGAAGGAAATGCGGAGAGCCCGAGGGTCCAGAGGAGAGCGCCTCCGAATTTCTAACAGCTCATCAGGTAGCTTCGTTTTTTTCTCTCGAATGGCGGCCAAAATTAAACAGCAAACCACTCCAGGAGAAGCTCTCAGCGACTCAGATGTACTTGCCATCGAAGATGAAGAGAACTTTTCTCGCGCAAAGGAGTCTGTAATGACCGCACTGCATGTGCAGCACCCAATCAGCTACGACCAGTATAATGTTTGTTGCATGGTCAAAGACAAGAGCCTTAGTAAACTCAAACTTGGTGTGTTGAAACTTCTGTGCGCTAATTTGAACATCTCAATGCCAGCTGATCAAAGGAGAAAAGCCCCCTGCATCTCGCTTTTGGAAGACCTTGTGAAAACTTGCTCTTGCAGTTCGGGTTAGGTTCTTCGCCATACCTGCAGATCTTGCTATACACTGACTTAAAGGGACCAAAGTAAAAATGTAAATGAGGTTCAGTTAAAGACACATAAACTATTGGAGATTAAGGTACATTTTTATATGTTTCTAGCACTCAGCTAGTCAGTTTACAGTTTCATGGTTTGAAGGGTTCACGAAACTTAAAACTTCCTAAGGTTTGTAGGAATTAGCTTACCAAATACTTGCATGTCACACTTGAAATATAATGATAACTTTGTGATTTTAAAATTTCAAAATACCGAATGCCTTCTATTTTTGACACAAGTATACGGGTAAACAGAAAATTGCAACTTAATAGCTTTGATTATTATCAGAAAATTTTCTTCACCTCAGCAAGCTATTTAGTTTATGTTCTTGTGCCAAAGTATATTTTAACGTGACGCCGGTCACGTAATAGCGACAACAGTCAATATCAGTTGCTATGTATAACCAGAATCGGCATTTTTCCGACCCGAAAGGCCGACCCTAATATTTTTCTGATTGCCGTGAAATAGGATTACATTGACGCTCAATATGTTACACTTCCCTCTTCTATGTGACCTTTTTCCATTTTCTATGTTTTACTGCGCAAACGAAGGCAAAATGTCTAAAAATTTTAAAACTTTAAAGGAGTCTACGTTTCTCGACGTGATGCAGATCAAATTTCATGACCTTTTGTTGAACGTCACGGACTGTGATATGCTGCGCATCCTAAATCTTCCCATTCGCGCATAACCACAACTCCTTGCGGCATACCACTGCGCATCCTAAATCTTCCACTTGCGCATAACCACAATTCCTTGCGTTTAGTAAGAAAAGGTGATTGCAAGCCCGTATAATGTAATCTTCTGCTGATTAGAGAGCTGCCTCGCTCGTTCGCTTCAGGCTCACTCGCTGCTGCAGCAGAAACCGTTGTAGGGAGATATTCAAGGACGCTTTAAAGGACATGGGTTATGATCCCAAAGATTCCAGGTGATCTGACCGTAAATAATTAACCAATCACCTTCAAGGAGAAATTATTTTTAAAGCCGCACAAAATTCTTTGCGCGCCTAGTTGAGCTTGTACTGACCTTCAACACATCGAGCGCGCCTCGAGGATAGACAAATGGCAGTTTTCAGTCGGAAGTCCTTTTTATTCTAATACTGCTTTGGTTGTGAGTGGAGTTATAACTTTATACCGAGTATTCTTAAAGAAGTTTAAACTTAGAAAAGTTTAGAACACGATTATCTATTCTAGACTACCAAAGTCGGTTAGTTGGCTTGTAGGCCTTCCGAGTGCATGTTTTCTCCGGTCCGCAAGTTCTGCGTTTGCGGGCCGAATCAAAAAGCTTCCAAGGTCTTGTTTTACCTCTGAACAGGGATAAATTACTGCTTTGGGCTTTAAAATAGAAGGGAAAAATACAACTCAGTGTTTAGGTGGCCTCAGAATGGAATAACAGTGAGTATAGAGTCCTCAGAACGTTCTGGTGAAGAAGGTTTTTTCCTACAACTGCCGCGAAAACATGAAGATCAGGGGCACTTATAGCTTTCAAGTAAGTTTTGACGACAGTCACAGATTAAAAGCAGCTTTTCCAACTTAAGAAACAAAAATGGCTTGTAGGCCTTCCGAGTGCAGGGTGGGGACGTTTGCCTTTTTCATGTTTTTTGCACGGAGGAATAAGACCAATTCACATCGTCCCATGTGCTCGTCTGTGCGCCGACGTTGATTTCCGTTTCGTAAAATATAAACGGTCGATGTCATTATTGGTAACCAAGCCTTTCAGAATGGATGACGCTATATCTTCTTTAGTTTAGGCCTGCACAAGGTAAAAGCTGATTATAATTTGTTGATGGAGTTAAAATGCATTCACCAAATGCTTAATTTTTCATATTCGCACTGGTTTGCTTGCAGTTAGCTTTTATTTGTTGTTTGGGCAACTCTGTCATTAACATTAACGAAAGCCACGTTTTATAATTAAATTTTGCGGAAAATTGGCGGATCAACCTGGTGGCGTATTAGTATGAAAGGGATGTTAGGAAGCAGAGGTTGAGAGGTCGATACTGGGTGGTTATTTACATAGTGTCCTTTTCTCTTTAATATAGTGGAGAAAAACTTGTTGATAGTTAAACTAAGTGTCGTGAAAATGGCATCGACCGTTTACGAAACGGACAACTACTGCGCCGATCATCTTGAAATTGAAGTAGCGCGGCTTTCAAAGACCGCTGTTTTTAATAGAGGTAAACACTTGTAATAGAGGTAAACAGTAAATTTGTACAAAAACACTACTTCTTACTACTCATTTTCAATGTAAATTGATCGAACACCTGGGGATATTTGATCTGATTTGACCAAGTTTTGGGGCCCCACAGTGGGGTTTTTTAACTAAATATTCTTTTGAAATCTCAATTGCCACACAAATCCCGGGGGCCCCCCCCCCCCCCCCGTCGAGCTTAACATTGATAGATGCATTACGGCCTCCATAGTTTACGTTCTGGTGGAGTAACCTCTGTTGTTAGTAGCGACCGCTTGCATAACGTTTCTGAGAAGTTGTTAAAGCTCCACGGCCGCTGGAAAAGCGACGAAGCTAAGGACATTTACGTATTAGTGTAGCCGATCAAGAGTAACAAAATACCTGGGAATTCAGTTCATAGTCGATTGTATTGTTCTCTTGCAATGTATCTTTTATAAAAAAGGGTAATAGAAGTGTTAGGTTCCGCATGCGATCCACCCATACTTCGCTGCACCTGGTTTTGCGGATATTTAAGTGGTAAATAATTTACGTTCGTTTGAACGTAGTGAATAGGCCATTTTCGATATATTAAAATTCTAACATGGCTCCGAGGCTTGGGAGAATAAAACAAAAGAAATTAATTATTCATCTCTCATCCTCGATGTGATTTCTTTTGTTTTATTCCCCCAAGCCTCGGAGCCATGCTAGAATTTTAATATATCGAAAATGGCCTATTAGAACGCAAATCTCCTTTCGGTCCCAGACCTCGAACTAACACACCGCGCGCACGAATTAAAAATTCAAAATGGCTGCCACAAAACACTTCTTCAAAATGTGGCTGAGAGCATTTGTCTCCGTGGACTTGTCTTCGATATTTTTAATTATAAACCTGTAGGCAATGCTGAATCACGTGGTCATTTTTTTCCATATCAGGGTAGTTTTCCACACCCTTTAATTCTGAAACGAAGTCGATGACCCCCATTTTTTGGCATTTCTGACACAAGTAATTCATTATCTGACTACAGTAAAATTGTAAAAAAATCTCTCGACTGAACGTCCTTAAGTTATTTTCGCAGATTTATGGACCGAGTCCGCAATCATAAATACCTCTCAACAAAGAAGTGCTTTCGGAAGGTTTGTTTTCAACCGTTGAAGAAAAGTTTTCTGCTAGTCCTGATCATTTACCAACCCGGCGTTCCTTCGTTTTTACTTCGAATCTTTCCATATCTGTTCTAGTCCAGTCCCTGAACTCTCCTTTCTTCCCGCCCCAGATAGAGGCTGAACCCGGGCGGGCGAAAAGAGAGTCCGGGATACCTTGCATGCGCATGCTCAGAACACTGCCATCTCCCCCACGCGATTTTCTGAAAAATAATATACAAGCAACAATTTCTGCATTCTGATTAATCCCAAATCAGTGGAATTTCACCAGTGCCACGCTAAACGACATTCGATTTGTTTCTTACCACAATATACAGAGATAACGAAACAAATCTTTAACAAGATTTGTTGACAATTGAAAACAACATGCAGAAACAATATGAAAAATGTTTAGGGTAAGAGTTATGACACGTATTCGTTGTCGATAAGAGTACAGACCACGATAAACCACATTTCAACTTGTTTTTTACCACAATATCAACGTCAAAGAAAATTTTTTTTCAGAGCGTGAGCTGAAAAAGGCATTGCGTGACACATTGACGCGAGCAGCGTGTTATGGACTCTTATCCACAAGGGCCTAGTAATTTTTGATTGGTTCGTTCTGAGCATGCGAAGGCAAGTTATCCTGGGCTCTCCTTTTGCCTGCCGGGATTCAGCCCCTCTACGGGGCGGGAAGAAAGGAGAGTTCAGGGGCTGGACTACATTTGTTCAGATCTGTTCAGGTTAATGAGATGAATGCATTTTATAATAAGCATCACAAAGT
>CM042748.1:31983761-32005768 GCA_022496165.2 Catalaphyllia jardinei | reverse complement strand
AAATATCTTCATCAGAGACATTAACAGATCTTGAAGCGGCCATTTTCGTTGATAAAACTGCAAAGCAATTCTTCCCGCCGAATTTGACGCCAGGCGTCAGCTGAAATATAACGTGCAACCCGATTGGTCCAGCCAAATTATTACAGTCTCTTTGATTGCACAATTCAAACCAGGAAGTGATATAATATCATTTCACTGCAGTTGTCGACAACTTTGCAACATTTCACTGCAGTTGTCGACAACTTTGCAGTTTCCCTTTTTCAGAAGGGAAACTGCTAGGTCGTCGACAAAGTAAATTTTTTGCATTTAGTTGTCGATAACCTGTCCACAGAATATGTTTTTTGGTCGTCGATAACATTTGGTTGTCGATAACAAATTGTTGTTGACTACTAAATGTCTACAAACAACGGCCACATTGAGAACAAGGAAAAGTAGCTGTTTTAAGAGATGACCGTTATGGGGAGGTAGACGTGTAATATGGCACTTTGGTTATGGTTAGTTTGGCAGCTGGGATGAGTTTTAGTGGCCTTTACCGTTATGGGGAGGTGGCCGTTGCGGATCCTGTCCTGGGTGCCAGAGGTTTTTTTCTCGTTAAGGGCGACAGAACTGAGCGGCGAAGCCGCGAAGGCGAGTTGCAAAGCAGCGAGAAAAAACCCCTGGCACCAACGGATAACAACCTCACTTCCATGCCGACGCCTACTTCTTTTGATTGACATCCGCAGTCAGAGCTTATTTTAGAAACGCAACCGGCACGAGAAGTAAAATATGCGTGTCAACTCATGTGCAGGCCTGTGAATTGAGCTCGGAACATATATAAATTTATATTCTTTTGAACCGTCAATGAAATGACCTTTTCCTGAGAGCTAAACCTTGAATGAGAAAATTTTTTCCCAACTTCCCTTATGCGATTTGGACGAAAAAATGACCTCGGCGGGCTAGAAAAGAGAACGAAAGAAAAAAACAGAGCACAAAGGATAACGAGCCGCTATATATAATAATAACTAGGATATCTAAAAGATAGTAATGCTGCGGCACATTCCGTTGATAGTGGCATATTTTACGAGGTCATTAATCTATCTGCGTGTTCCAAGTCTTACATTATAACCTTTATTTCTTCAAGTACTGTCAAATTGTGGTATGTAACTTAAGTCATTTTATGCATGAACTTTATGCATCATGACCCAACGATGGTGAGGTGTGACAAGAGATCCAGAAAATAAAGCACATACACATAGATATATATCTACTTCCCCTTTACCAGAACATCGAAAATACGAAAATCGAAAGAGGTGGAAATTGCAGGAGCAGAAATCTCACTTAAAAATTCTGCTGAAATATAAGTAAACATTTGCAATCGGGTGCCCGTTTATCGTAAACACTCCGTGTGACTGATTTGAGTATTTCCCCTGGCCTGATTAACAAAGTGCACAGTATTTTCATTTCCGTACCCTGGTTCAGGTTCAGCCTTATGGATCTTGCCCTCAGAGTACTCTTTCACCGATTTCGAATAATATTCGACCGGATAAGCCTGACCTTTTCTGTCGCGACTGGAACTAAATCAACAAATGCAATCAAATACAGCTGTTTCCACGGTTCGTTCAGATGTACAAACTTTCACGTACTGCATTTAAAAAAGGAAGAGTTGAGGAAGTCCATCAGGATCTCCTTCACGTCATTTTACAGGAAAATCCGAGTAATATTTCGCACTGAAATCCACGCGAAAAGTCGCGCTGATCGTGGCGCAATGCACTCTGGTAAAATGTGGCGCAGTGCACTCTGGTGAATAATTTATCTGCATGCAAGTAAGTTTATGGGGTAAATAAAATTGTTGTTGTAATTGTTGTTGTTGTTGTTGGTTAAATGCAGGCATTCTGGTAAAAAGTGGCGCAGTGCACTCTGGTTAAATGCAATGCATTCTGGTAAAAAAGTGGTGAATTCGAGAATTCGTACTCCCTTTATATATATATATTTTTAAATCCTGATTACGTTGCTGCTCGCTCGCTCCGCAGCAATAATTCCATAAAAAATAAAAAATAAAACAAAAATAATAAAATTATTGAATTCTAAAATGGGAAATACAGATGTCACAAATCTAAAACTCCTGAAACTATATCTGTCCTAAAAACTAGTTACAGAGAATTATTTAGCGCATGGAGTTCGGCACGAAAACAAAAATAAAGCTTACTTTTGGATAATTTCAGCCTTAAATGCCTACAAATGGTCCCGAATTGCTCTCTGTATCCTTACAAATGTCCTGACTTCCATCTCTGAAAGATTTTGCCCAATTTTGAGCAAATAAACATTCCTCCGTGACGGACTGCCATTTATTTAATTAGCTAACTTGTCAAAACTCTCCTGCGGTAAAAAACTGGTTTGGCCAAGATCATCGCGCACTTAACCAATAGCAGCCCTTTTAAGAAACGTTTTTTCAACCGACCAATCAGATTCCCAGGGTCAAATCTTGACTCTGGAGAAATAAATCGAAACATGATTGGATCGGCGCGCTCAAAAGACTTGACTGCCTGAGACAGAGGTCTCTCGCCGACCAGCAGTACTAGCTCTGACGGACGCCTAAGTACTTCATGTATCCCTTCCAGATATTATAGTGTATCTAATACACTATAATAGGGATAAACATACTATGCTACGTTCTAAATACGCTATGATAAGGGATACACCAAGTACTTACCGACGGACGCTCCTCGCCGCTGGCGAGAGAAAAGACCTCTGGCATCCAGGGTAGCGGAGAAGTTGAAATAAGAGTGAATGTCTGTCCGTCATGACCAAAAAACCGGCCGTTTAATAGCAGAGGTTCGGCTGTGGAACATTGTTATACAGCTGCAGTTATTGGTTGATTTCTGGTCACGTGGTTAGCGGCAACTGAAACTTTCCCCAGTAACCAGAGGTTTTCTTTGACTTCGTATTAGTCAATAAAACGTTGATCTCAAACGGATGCAGATGTGGCTTGTATTGAGTATAAATTTCATGCCCCTAAGGCGTAGGTTTTGTTGTACCGGACAGCTGCAGACTTAATCGGATTTTCGGACGATTTATCAATGGTCGCCAGACTGTCGCAAATTAATTTGCAGGAGTGTGAGCCTGAGTTGACTAAAACATCGCGCAAACGTGTTGCCTGTTGTGAAGCGAATTTCCAGATTCCTCTTCATTAAAGAGCGTTCTTTCCTTAATTTCAGATTTCACTTTGTTTAATTCTTTTTTGCTCTTATTGGTTACTTTGAGTGTACAGATGCTTTTTGTCTAAAAGCATGAATGAAAATTGTCTCATTTGGCAATTATGCAAACTAGAATGCGGTAAATATGAGTAATTGCTCTGTCATTCCCAATCGAAAGCTAGGTTTTTTTTCTCACCGCAATAAATTTCGAATGCGATTCACGTAGCGTAAATTGGACTTGATAAAAAACATTGTTTCAAAGTGTTAAACATAAAACGTGGACAACACAGTTACAATTAAAGTTTTACTGTCTCTCTTGGAAGATATTAGAGCAGCGCTGATATGCTTAATAATGTGTTAAAATCTCGTTAAGTTTCTCTTAAAAAGTACGAGCTCTTAAGTGTGTTGTTTGTAGAGATAAAACACAAAGATAATTGATAGACAGTTTCAGTTTAAATATTCTTGGCGACCGAAGCAACTTAACTTTACTGTTAAACCAGTTCGAAATGTCTAAATTTCGATTTTCATTCGAGTTAAAAGAAAAATAATAAATTGTATTGAGCAAATTAAATGTCAAATATCCCATTTGAATGATAACGAAAATAAACCGCGTTTAAAGTAAAATCCTGTCGTGTGGCCATTGAAATATTTCAGGTTAGTTTTGTATGCAGTAAATCAATTTTTGTTTCGATTTATATTAGGGCGATACGTTGCAATTTTCAACCAATTCAATTCACAGTACAGCAAAATATGAGAATTGGTAAAAGACTGAAAAATATCAATTATTTAAAACGATACGTACTTGGACGCTGCGTTTTTCTTTGATCAAGGAAGCAATTTCTTTAACATTTATTTTAAACAACTCCATGTAAAACGTTCTTTAGGGGAAACACTGCAGTAACTTTCGCTCATCTAAGTGAAATACTTTTGTCAATTTCTTTTGCCGACTTTTTCCTGTCTTCTCTTTGAGAAATGTTGTCGCTCGTAGTCTCGAAGCTTTTGCAACATCCGAAATAAAACAAGATGTTTTTTTTTTCTTTCAGCACTGACTTGACCATTAAATTTTTATCAAGCGCGAAAACCATGACCTTGATAGGAATAGAAATTTCATTTGTTTTATTTATTGGAGGAACAAATCGAACTGAAATTTAAACTACAACGAAGTGTATCGCTGACCGCGCACTGCACAATGCAAACTGTATCGCTTGGTTCGTTTTTGTCCACTTTCAATATGCGGTAATGTATCCCTCGTGTAATTAGATTATATTTGTTTATGAGAGGAGCGCAGGTGGAAAACGATGTTTTCAATTTCCACAGCTGAATTTAGTCCCAACATGACACATCGGGAGAAGCTAATTAAGACTATATAATTTATTAATTAACGGAAAAGCTAAAATTTTGTGGGTGAATTTTTTTTCAGCACATAGCCGCCTTGCCGTCTCAGTCGTGGATCTTTAGTTGGTAGATTTTGTTGCTAGGTGGAACCAAGACAAAAAAGCATTCTTGCTTTTTTTTTAAGGTTAAGAAATTCAGATACTCTTTTCTCTTTTTTAAAAAAAGAAATGATAGTTTCCTCCTCGAGTGTACCGAATCTTGATTGTTTTTATCGCCTTTCCGGGACTGTATTTACTTTTCATTACAAAAGACAAAAGTAACCGAAAACCAAAAATTCTCGCACGATTTCAGCGAAATGTTGTCACACTGAGTAAATTGCGGTAAACCCTTTCAATGCCCTTGTCGTTTTTTATTCCCGCCAGGGAACCCATTCCAGTGTTGTTTTCGTCCGAAATTGGCACGTGCCGCCACGCGACGCCCCCAAGATTAGCAAAGAACCCAACAAAAGGTTTAAGCTTTTGTTTAAACACCTTGCAAATCGCAACCAAGAAATACTTATGACGCATAGTTTTTTAGAGTTTAGGCGAGTAACCTGCCCACTAGAACGAATGTATTAATCTTGTTAATTATACCCGCAGTGCCGAATGATTACTGAAGATCAAGAGCACCACAGAACTTGGGTGCGCCAAACTAAATTGAAATTAAAAATCTTTCTCAGACAATACATTCTGTCAATATAGTTGGCAACAAAGCGCCTTGTGTACAGCTTACACTCTGTTGTTACGTTTCCAATCATCGAAACCGCCATCATGAACATATGTAGTGCAGCGTGTTGACGCTGCTAATCGGCCCAAGACGCCTTCAGACGGTGTGATATGTTTGAAATTTTGACAGAAATAAATCATAGTAATATTGCGGTTGAGATGTTTGCTTTTGAGTCGATCAACTTAAAAGGTTTTTCTCCAAGGTACACTTTAATTTCGATAAACGCATGCGCGTACATTATCACATCGCTCTTAGTTTTATGAAGTGTTTTTTTTTTCACAGTATTGCTTTCTATTTCATACACAAAATTATTCAAACAAAATGTATTAAGATAGGGCTTTTCGTTGTATTGATCAAGATAAGTAAACTTCAGGCATCTTTGTTTCATACAACCACACTCAATCGAGTCCTTTTAATTTTCCTCTTTAGCAGGAGATTTTGTTGTGTTGCGCTTAGCTTTTTATCACAATACCCCGTTTAAGAGACCTTAAACTTCTAAGAGGGGGCCCTATTCTCTCTCAACAAACGCACAAAACCCATTGTTTCTTGATTTGAATTTGAATGGGGACAGATCTTTCGAACGGAAACAAAACTGACACTTGTTTGACAGACACGTGCGACTGTATTTTGTTCCGGAGCGCGAGTCAAGTACTCCTGTAACTCGAAGAACAATTTCCCCATTTAAATGCAATTTACTTTCAAGAGAAGTCGGAAACGGGCCGCTATTCTGCGGATTTCGGGGCGCTTTAAGGCGAAATGACGGAGTAGAGAGCTTCTAATTCGTGTCACAAGACTTGGATTCACCTGTTCCCGAGTCTAAAACATATGGAAATTACTATGCAATATTTAAATAAAGGCTCCGTTTCAGGAGGGGTTCCGTCCATAAAAATACACAGCTGCAACCCTTGCGAGATATTTAGCTAGTGCGGTGCGGGCAAGTATTCACCGCAACTCGTCCAACATTCCTGATCAATTTAGTAGAGCCACTTGGAAGCAAAGTCGCTTTTTCACCCAGTGCACATGTTTCGAGATCAGTTTCAGGTAAAGATTGATGTGATTTGAACTTGTAATGGTTTCCATCGCCTTTGCGAATTTTAGTTGTTGCCAAAATGTTCAGCGCTTGCTGACAATGACGCTGAGGAAGAGCTCGGTTTGAAGCTTCGTGGCTCGCTGCGAAGGCAAGATTTCACTTTCAACTATTTTCCCCCTAATAGTCGTCTCATTTCAATCTACGCAGCATATTCGCCAGTAACTTTGTTTTCAAGATCAATCCGTTTTAATTCAAAGATCAAATGTTTTTTGGCCTTCTTTGTGATCATCCGGAGCTGCTCCAACCAATGTGTTAATCAACGAAAGTTTAACGACTTGCCTACGCCAAAGGGTGAACGTTTTGGTAATTCGACGCCCGCGAACGCCGGCCGGCCATATAGATACGCGCTTCCGAGTTTCAACAAAGTATCGTTATTCACAAATTCGATATCCAACACTTTGCTTGTGGTGTAATGACATTTCTAGACCTCAGTGTAGATTTGAATTGAAGTTAAAGTTGCAACGAAACTGACTTAATCCAACTTCATTTCGCCGGATTTCAATTAGAAAGCTATGAAGCCAGAGCAAAAGGATAAATTTTATGCTAGTCAGCAATGTTTGACCGGAGTAATTTAGCGTAGAACTTAAACACTGACATTCTAACTACTTAATTACGACCAAAGCTTTGTGTTTTGAGATTTGATAATTTGAAATCAAATTTTATTTTCCTTTTCCTTAACTATTAGTAGTGATGGCTTTTAGAAAATGTTTCACGAATAATTTATTTTTCTCTTTTTAGTTTTTTCCCGGGTTTTAATAAAAGACTCCGTCGTTGAGTCGTTTGCTTAATAGCTAAAGTAATGGCAACCAGAAGGTGAGTCTGAACATTTGAAAAGATCACTGGAGGAAGAATTGAGCTTAGTTATGATAAATTAGCGGAAATTTTGTATCTGTTTTTGTTAAATGCTGTTTGATCGTGTATATAATACTGCGTGGTATTTTGCCGACAGGCGGCCTCGCCGGGAATAACTTTTTTCCTTTACTTCTTTGTCAGTGCGCAACTCAGGCTGAGTTTATAATAATGTAAAAGGGTTTCTCCTAAATCGCACCTAAAAACAAAATGTTATATATTTCCTAAGCATTGGTTGCCTCCTAATCGAGACTTTTCATCTGACCAACAATTCGCTTTAAAATCAAAAAGGTGAACACTTATTCGATTTAACAGCTCAACTTGTTGTCAAATCCAATTATCTAATCTTCTCTTGGTACGAGCGATATATTCTTTGGCAAAAATTCCAAAATAAGAAAAAGAGAAAGGGAAAAAGCGTCAAACAGTTGCCGCTGTTAATTTTATTCTCTTATGTACTCCGAATTAAATGTCAAATGTTTTTATAACCAGAAACCCCCCTTTGACAGGGCAATAAGTTGAAATTGATTATGTTTTCTTTTTTCATTCAAGTCTTACATTTTTCAGTGTCATGTGCTGTCGGTAGCCGCGTCAGCTCGTTTATTTATCAGTTTGCTAGCTGTATCTTGCTGTGATATTTAAAGGCCGGTAGGTGGTTACGAAATACTAACATAATTTGATACAGTTCTAGGTTGGCTGTGTGCAATTTCGTTTGAAAATTAAGCGTGCACTTCTCGCTTCTTACTGCCATAAATAAGAATTTTATTCCTAACGAGTACAAAAATTTAGTTCTGATTTATGTAATAGCGCAAGTTAGTTTGGAGTCTTAAAGCGAGAGCGATCGAAATTTAATACACGAAATTAAACTAGTCTTTACAACATTATCGATTCATGAACTGCGAATTACGCGCATTTGATTTTCTTTGTTGAAGAGTTTCAGAAATCTGTATGGAATCTTGAAAAGCTATTTTTGATCACTAAATACTGTTCTTTGGTACACGAATTAAGTAACAGGTGAAAACTAATCGATTTCAAAAACTTGTCAATTATTTCAAAAGGTAAACAGTTTGGCTCGATTTTACACATGTCAAATTTCCTTGATATTACTTTGTCCTTTTAAGACCCATTGTTTAGCCTTTCAGGGCTGTTAGCATAGAATCAAAAGGTCCTTTACGGTCTTTTGTAATAGTGGAGTTAAGAAAACATCATCAAATATTCTGCGCACAATCAATACCGTTTATATTGAGTGCTGAAAGCGAGCGAAAGAGAGTGAGATCTCATTTACGAGTCTTTCCTGACAAGTGCTTTACCCCTGCAAGGCATAATTTTTCTACACTCAAAATTTTATCAGGATTATTAAAAGTAAACACAAGTGGAAAACGGAAATATAGGTAACAATAATGTATCAAACGCGGAACCCAGTCTAGTGTTTATTCACAAACGTCAATCACGACGAATCGACAAAACCTGATTGGTTGTGAAACTGTAAAAACTGCCTCCGTATTGCTGTGTATGGAACGAAGTTGGGTCCACTTTGGTCTTCCTGGTGAGTGGTGCAGTTTACATTAGCTAAGGATTTTTTTTCCCTCCACACTAAAACACTTAACGAAGTTTTTCCCCAGTGTGTGGCAGAGAGAAACGAATTCATCTATAAGCATCGCCTGCGAATTGCAAGCTTATTAGAACGCCGGACATCAACCCAAGGTGCAGTTTTTAACCAAATTGTGCGACTCGCTGTCAGCGTGAATAATAACACAGATCTGCTCGCTGAGCTGGTATGTGACTTAGTGAATATCCAGATAGAACTTGAGTAGTCTTCTACGTCAAAGATGACTGAATTTTTCCTTATTTTCTGATCACAGTTTTGTTTAAAATCCCTTTGGACATTTAAGTATTCAAACTTCCTAATGTAGTTATTGTTGAAGATTATTTGGTGTATGTTAGTGGAAAATTATAGGACCGCCCAGGACGCGAAAAGAAAGACCTCGTTTGGTTTTATGCATTGTTCATGAACGATTGTTAACTCGGAAAACGTTGAGACGCCGGCGGGTGAACATTTTCGCTCAAAAGAAGTTTGTAGTAGAGCTGCAATCGAGAAGCTGTTTCTAGTTTTATCCATCTTAAGTGTACAGTTCAAGGATAATACTGAATTAATCTGGCTGGTTGTGGTGCATCGTGTTTGTATTTGTGTTGCCGTTGTATGTGAAATTAGCACAAAGTATGCTAATACCTGTTAATTCAGTACAATGCAGGACATCGTGAATATTGAGTAATGGTTTTTCATCCTGTCTAATTTAGAGGCGACTTCTCGGGATGATCATAAACGTTAGCGTAATTGTGTATTACAAGCGTTTGTATATACTGACAGCGACCATGATAAGCCATGGGTTAGCGAGCGAGAAGTTCTTATAAGTGGCATTATGAAAAGGTCTTTTATGGACAGTATGAACGGAAACAAACTCTTCTAGCAGCGTAAACCAGGTTAAATATCAGTTCCCGAAGGTCTCAAGTCAACAAAAGATTACAAGAGGGTTCGCGCAAGTACGTGCGAGAAAGTTACTACAAATCGCTTCAGTTCTAATAATGTAGTGCATGCTTTTGAAATTGAACGTGAAATTACTGCAAAGTCAGGATCCCCGACAGTGATACATCGATCGTGCAATTTGTTTGATTCAAACGTCACTTACACTAACCTCTAGTCCTTTGCGATTTCATCAGATTTACTATAAGTCTGGATAAACTCGACGTTTTAATTTAATTCAGCGTTATATAACTCCTTTCAAATGGATACACTCATACATCACGGTACATCACAGAGTCAGCCATTTCTTCTTTCTTCTAAACGGTTCGTTTTTATTTCCCTTTTAGACCATGCCAACGGCAGACCAAGTCGCCCTGGACGAGAAAGGCTCTTTCTGCGCAGGTTGTGGCACAAGGATCGTAGATCGTTTCTATCTGATGGCCGTCGATAGGGAATGGCACGCTGAATGCCTGAAATGCAGTGAGTGCAGTTTACGGCTCGACAACGAGCTGACTTGCTTCACAAGGGATGGAGCCATACTATGTAGAGAAGACTACTTCAAGTAAGATTCTACCACTACTCTTGCTATCGAGCGCCTGCTGTGTAATCGGCGCTATCTCTGTTTCTAGCTGACTAAAAAATTCCCCCGGCACCACGTTTCATTTTATTGCTAAAACCGCTTCGGTTTATCCGTCAATCGTTTAATATTCGATTTGACTGTTACACATCCAAGTTCGAAATTTGATTTCATTTCGTCTATTCCGAACTTGAGTTTACAAATTCGATTCATTTTTATGTTTTCTTTAAAAAGGCCTTTCGTTTTCATTCTGTTGTCGTTTGAGCAAGTGTTTATCTAGCTAAGCCTGCCCTAGACACTTTATTCACCTGTTAAGCCCGTTTGTAAAAAAAATGCTTTGCCATGAAACGTCAATATATACGTAAAACTATCTGTTGAAAATTAGTTTTTACTCTGATGCGGTATTCGTTGCTTTCTAAATCATCCTTATGCGCAGAGTTTATAGATAACAACAACAACAAATAGAAAACAGGATGATGAAGCTTTTGTCCAGTAGAACATGAAACAGCGGAGCTTCATTTACTAACCCTTCCGGGCTCCCTAAAAAACCCTTTAAATGAAACACACCAACAGTTCAATGTTTTTTTTTCCTTGTATACTTTCATTCAGCAGTCATTTTCCTGTTTTTCGTGCAAAGGAACAAAAGCGAGTAGGATTAAGGCTATTTTTCTTCAAGGCTGAAGAGACTTTCAAATTCTATTCGCGTGCCGCAAAAGATAAACATTTTCGGAAGAATTGCCTACTACAGATTTTATTCGTCGAAAACATGTTACTTGCCACCATATCAACAAATCAGTGACGAACATTGCTTTATAAATGATACCCTTGCTTTGATGTATTATATAGATTATCAGCGACCACTTGTCAAAATCCGTGATTTGATATTGAATCTCATCGATTAGGCAAGTTTTGTTTTTGGCGCCAGGCAGCCTGGAAAGTAATCAGATTCAATATGTGCTTAGATAATATGAGAGATTTCTCCATCGGTTAGTGACTATCAACCCAGGACAATGCTTAGATCTTGTTACAGTGCTTGACTTGGTTACAGTAATGTTTTTATGGTTATTAAATCCATTTGTGATTTGAACAGCTAGGAAAGAAAAACTTCCCGCCAACTAGGTACCGAAGAAAATGCATATGCAGCTTACATCCTTAGAGCTGAACTTTACGCAGAGAGACTAATCATATGCAAGTTTCGTGGTTTTTATATAGCAACGTTTTTATCATCTTCAATGAGCTATTCTTTTTTGTCTGCATTTAGCATTGTGTAATAGTGAAAAGAAAAGAAAATTGAATGAGTGTGGCTGAAAACGGTTTGAGGCCAGTTCACTCCTCATGATTGGTTTTTCGTGTCGAGACTTTCGTTGCCATACGAAGCAGGACCTTGCTTTTGAAATTTGCTGGACTGCCCAAGGTAGTGAGATTGTGAAGAAAAGGAAAAAACATCGAGGAATCACTGCAAAACAATATATCCTGACCTTTTCATCGCAAACTCTGAGTCTTGAACAGTCGGTTTTAATATTGTGGGTAGCAAGTTAATAAATAATGTTGAAGCCGTTTGTTTTTCGTCTTGTTTCCCACATTCACGTTCCCATGAAAATGTGCTCCCGATTTTTAAAAGGATGAGTAATGCTATGTACTAAATAAATTATTATCCAGTGGATAAGTGTTCACAAAACAAACCACTCTATCCACTGGGTAGTGGTCTATCAGATACGTGACAAGTTTTATTCACCTTTTTATCAGCCGCTGGGGCCTGATATTTTCCAGTATTGCTAAAAGTGTTGGATATTTTTTTACAACACCGTTTCCCTAAATTGTCTGTTTGTTTGTCAGTTTTTTTTAATCAAAGCAAGAGAAATGATAATAGACAAGATCCTCGTATCTTGTAAGAAAACATATTTCCGCTACTCCGGTTCAGACCAACAATGTCTGTAAAATGTTTAAATTAGCCAAAAGACTTTTAAGTCCTGGCAGAGTTAATCCATCTTGCATCACCATTTGGTCAGCTCTTAGCAAGTAAGACCGGGAGGATAGTAAAAAAAATATATAGTCAAATTTGGTAGGAATAGTCTACTAGGACTCGATTGCTAATCTATTTAACAACATTGCGAATTAATTCATTCCTGCTATCAATCTGATTCTCCAAATAAAATGTATATTCCAAGATACTGAATGAATACGCAGTTGTAAGAATTGACCTATACGGCTAAAAAAAGCTATTTGTTGTGATGATTAGGAGGTAAAATACATGAAAAAACGTCATTCCCTAATTTTTCTTCAGTTTTGGACGATGGAAAAAAACACACGGCTAAAATGATTTTTGGGGCTGTGCTTACCCATTGATATTAGTTATTGTCGCTTAAAACATTCCACTTAATCGCGCTTTTAAATCTGAAGAAGTTCCAAATATATTAAATCTGATTTAAGGAACTCAGTAATCTAGCCACGACCAACTCGCAAGAGAAGCTCATAGCAGTGTTTAATGATCCGGCTTGGTCCATTTAAAACATGCTAAATGGCAAAAACCACTTTAAAATAAAAGCCAGGTACAGCCTCAATGTTTTTACTTGTAAGAGCTGCACAGTTACTCTAGTTCATTTAAATTTTCTCTCCGTTAGACGCTTCTCAGTCAAAAGATGCGCGGGATGCAGCCAAGGAATCTCAAGCAAAGAACTGGTGATGCGCGCCCGCGAACACGTTTACCACATCAGCTGTTTCGCCTGCGATCGCTGCAAGCGAATTTTAGCGACTGGTGAATACTTCGGCATGCGTGGAATGCAAATATTCTGCAAAGCGGACTACGAAATATTACTTCGAGAGGAGGCACAAGCGTTGAAATCGACCCATGGTTCTTCGTCGTCGAAAGGGAGGCCTAGAAAGAAAAAAATTTCCGTGCCTCTTGAAGGCGTGGCGGCGTTATCTGGTGAGTCTTAAGTTAACAATACTCGCTGATTACTCAAACTAGTAGGCCATAAAAGGTGATAATCACTTTTATTAGCTTTGCTTGTGGCTCTGAGCAAGAGAGAGCTTTGCTTTTAGTCTTATTGTCTCTTATGTTATTGACGTTTCTCCGTCGCGCATTGTGTTTATTATGATTCAAGCAACGACTCAGAAATGTTTTGCACTTTTAGAGCCCAATTCACTTTGCGCACGAAATTGCTTCTGATCTTACGTAAGGAACCTCGCAAAGGTGATTATATTTTTAGCAAGGCAACGTAAAAGACATATGTTATACCAAACATATTACAGGTGCTTGCCCTCAAGCGCAGTGATAACGTCGCTTTAAAACAGCTTAGTTCTTCTGCTATGGATTATAAAACATCTTTTATAGATTGGCGCCATCTGGATGGAAAAAGAATAGACTTAACGTCTACTGATTGAGTATCGTGCACGCCCCTTTTTCAACTTAAGCCAGGATTTGAACATTTGTTTTGCTGGATTTAAGACTACAATACCTTTTTTTTAACAACTGCCGTTGTTGTTTTGTCAAAGAATTTGCACTTAATTTTCGACTTCTTTTCAATTCTACCGAGTCCTTCATTTGTACGTCAATGCTAATTTGAACAACAAAGAGCTAATATTAAACTGAAGTGAAAGTGTTTTTTACGCGAGCTGTAAGGCGTTACTTCAGGAAAGGACCGATAATGGCAGCTACACCTGTCACCAACAGTTACTACTAAGAATATCGCCACCATTTTTCTGGTTACTTTTCGCATGGATTTGTAAGCGTAATTGCTATAGAAAATTGCTGCTGAAACGATCGGCTATTGCTGTTATTAATTATTTATTATTAAAAGTGGCGTTTTACTTGAATTAGACGCCGCTCTTGGCGAATGCTGTTTTGTTCGGACAAATTGGTACTGAAAGCATTATCTATATCGCTTCGATTGTCAACGTCTGAACGAAAAGGAAGAAAGCGCCTGAACTACGGAACCTCGACAATGACAGTATGTATTATTCCTGCTCTGTTTGCAAACGAAGAATATTTCGCAACATTATCGCCAATTTCCATGCTCACTTTAGGTCTAGAAGCTAGAGTTAATGCCTTCGAAGAGGTCAAGCAATTATTTGAAACACTGGAATCGCAATTCTATGTTCCCTGTTTTGTTAACAATCCTGAAATGTTGTTGCCAGCCAAAGTTTGAAACAGAACTTTATTCATTATTTCTTTCTTCGATCTCGACTTACAACTCTTCACTCTGATTTAGTGTTTCGTGCCGCTTGTCGAATACCGCGGAACACTATTTGCCTCTAACACTGAGTACAGACAAAAGTGATAGGAAATGGTTTTAGACTCTCTGGCCACGCTTTTCAAGTCAACAGAAACGTTAATCAACTTAAATCATAAACCTTTTCAAAATTCACGACCAGTTGCTCGTATGCTGGTTATGATTGACGTTAATCAATCAAAGCCTTTGATTAACCGATTAAAACTTTTAAAAGTGTTTTTCGTTGCTAATGTTTCTCAATGGTTAATAGTGAACGGCTTACAAAATAATTTAGATAAGAACGCTCCTATATTTACGAAACTTCGATAAGCATTCTTGTTAATTCAGGACAAGAGAAGATCACATTCTCTTGTCCTGGATTTTCTTAATCGTGCTTTGAATAACAAAGCCTGGACTTCGAAAAATGTAAACCATATTTTCGAATGTTTCACTAAGCTACTTTAAAAGATATCTACGCCTTGTTGTAAAAAAATAATGTCAGTGAAGAGAAGGCCCTTCACTTCGATTGAAGAGCATAATAACACTTATTTGGTCATCTTTTTTTTGCCAGGATTTACAATTTCTGAAACTGATGGCCATCTTCGACAGCACAATGGGGACACAAAGCCTAAACGCATGCGTACTTCGTTCAAGCATCATCAACTTCGAGCAATGAAAGCGTACTTTGCGATGAACCATAACCCCGACGCGAAGGACTTGAAACAACTCTCACAGAAAACCGGTCTGTCAAAACGGGTTTTACAGGTCTGGTTTCAGAACGCGCGCGCTAAATACCGCCGAACGGTGTGTAATCCGCAGGCTCCGGATTTGTCGCCAGAATCCCAGGACCAGGCCTCCCCGGTCAGCGCGATTTTAGAAACAGGAATAGTACAACAATGAGCATATAACAGGCAGTATTTACACAATTTAGCGCCCCTTCATGTGTTCACATATTTAAGTAAACGCCTGAAGTGCAAGAAAGCGTACGTCCAAATATGAAATATTTGTATTAATTCTGGTTTCAACAGATCTATAATTCTAGCCAGCCATAAATTATTCTTTAGCCAATGAAAAAGTCGAAAACAAAATGAAAACGAAACCAACCGAGAAATCCTAAAATTCAATATTAAAACGACTTGAACTTTTCTCGATTCGTTACTGTGTGTGGTTCATCTAAAAATAAAGTCTTAAAATGCTTTAGTTCTGATTGTAAAACTAAGAAAAGTAACTATAAAGGGTTTTGCGTACATAAAAAACTTCTTTGAACGCAGGGGTTTTGGAGTGGGAAGAAACATACTGGCCAGATTACAGGTTACTGGGCCCATGACTTAGAGCTCCTGAAAAACAATATTCAGAAAATTACAGAGCTCGCGATATAGTTTCGCCATGTTGGTGCACCTGTCTTGGAGAAGACGGGGACAGAGAGCGGAGATGTATGGAGCCTGAAATGTGTTGGTCGCTTCCTCTCCCCCAGCCCTCGAGCGTTACCCCTGCAACGCAGGCCAGCACATAAATATGGTGGTCACAAAAGTGACTGCAATGAGAAAAAGAACAGATCATTTGGTTTGATTCACTTCGAAAAAATTCAAATATCATTTTTAACGCTGAATTACAAATTTGATCTCTGTAACATTACAGATTCAGTCTCCAAACCGAAGCCCTGCGGGGGACTATGATATAATGAGGATGAATCCAATCTGAAAGTGCTCGCAACATTTGGCCTTTGCTCCAATTGCTCGCAAAATTAAATGAGTGCTCGCTTGCTCGTGCTCGCAAAATTTTTGCAAGTGCTTGCATGCTCGGATTTTCGTTGAAGTTCCCTGCCGTGTAGCGTAAGCATAATTTGCATCTTGAAAACAAAAACTGGCACTGGAAACAATGTTTCCCCAATTAAACTGGGAAACACTGGAGAAACATGCGCGCGGCATGAATGTCTCTGGAAAAATGCTTCCTTGTTGTGTTGACGTTTATTGAAATTGACCGACCTGAGTTCGGTCCCAGGTAGCAGGGTAACACTACCTGAAACATTTCGTTTGTAATAAAGGCGGGCTATGATGTAAAGTGTATATGAAATAATTCATATTTGAACTGTGGTTATAGATGCAAGTGAAGTATGATCCTCGCAGTAAATTTTCCAATTTAAGCAATTGGAAAGAGAGGCCTGAAAAAAATCAGGGCTTCAACGGGATTCGAACCCATGACCTCTGCGATACCGGTGCGATGCTCTACCAACTGAGCTATGACGCCTCACTTTGGGAGCAAGGTCAATTTAATGAGTTCATATCTCCCGTAAGGAGTGAAATGATGTAAAGTGTATATGAAATAATTCATATTTGCGAGGATCATACTTCACTTGCATCTATAACCGCAGGGGCCATCGTCTCTTTGTATAAAAATGAAAGACTCAAGACCCGAGGGAGGGCCGGACTTGAATTTCTGTTGAAGTGCGCTATGGCCTTGAAATTCTCTCGCGAAAGGTAGCTGATAATCGAGCCTTTTAAGTGTGCTACTGCGTTCACCAAATTCTATTTCAGACAAAATATGTTATTTTCCCCACCCACTTTTACATTACTGACCGTTCTCGTATATGAAGCGGTACATTGCACCTTAACGTGTGGAACTTAAGAGTAAAAACCAAACCAAAGCTGGCCTCCCACGCAGACTCAAGAGGCTAGACCATTGCCGGCATAACTATAAGTTAATTTTATAATACAGTCTTGTGGTTTTTTATCATAAACCGTATCCGGGCTTAGACCAAAATGGGAAACTGTTATGATCCAATTTCAGCAAAACCACAAAGAACTGAAAAATCATATACTTCATACGGGCACATGTCAAAAAACAGCGCACGGGGAAATACCGAAAAATATACTCAAACTACTCCCAATACAGCAGCATTTAATCTGCAAGGTTCCTGATTTTCTCGCGACAGACAGCAATATAATTAGACGCAAACTGGCTCTCCTTGTGCGAAAAACATTTAAAAGAACAGAATGATAAATGTTATACTGAATGGGAGTTTTTCCTTGTAATCGAACCGGAACAGGTGAACTCTCCGTGATACGATATCCCGGGACTACAACCGCTCGATTTCGTCTCGAAAGAAATTAAACTCAAAATGGGGAGACTTGTAAAAAAATTTATAGGCAAAAACTTAGTGTTAATAAACAGTGGAATGGTCTTCACACTTTTCATTGCGAAGTACATGAAACACGTTTTGTAATATTACTTGAGAGTTTAAGTTGTTGAAATTTAGCTTTTCGGAATAGTTTTGGATTTTCGATTCGAGTTCAAGTTTTAAGGAACATATGTGTGCTAACCTTTTGAATTTTATTTTGACCCTTATATATAAGAGTCGATCTGCTGTACTTAACCAATTCTGTCTTTAAAAGGCTAAGTAAACAAAGTTGTAATTCTGTAAAACTATTCTGTATCGTTAAGTCTGGTTTCTTTTAGGCTCTGTGACAGATTGGCAGTGGAAGAATTTGCTGGACCAGTTATAGCTTTCAGCATAGCTGCTGCAAGCTTCTTGACACTTACACTTTCTGTGATTATCTTTTTCTGTTTTTCCAGCCATTTGTCTACGTAGTTTTGGTCTGTTCCCTCGGTAGGAATGGCTTCAAAATCGGTCCTCACCGCTGGCAGGATTGCATAGAAGCCTTGGCACATCGATTTCATCTCTTTGCTTTCTTTCTTCATCATAATGTAGTAAAGCTTCTTTGGAGACTCTAAGCTTTTGCCGGCCTTGCCATCAAACTTTTTCAATTCACTCTCCATTATCGAGAAAAATCCTGCTGCCTTGTGAAGACCATCAATAAACCTTTGAAGGGCTGGCATAAGAGCTTCGCTGACAGTGAGTGCTGCGGCCCCTTGTATTTCGGATTCTGCACCTTTTGCAATTGCTTCTGATATATCCGACTGCGCTGAAGCTGCTAACAAAGGGGTTGCGATCGCATTGACATAAGGAACGAAAGCAAATGCAATCGCCCAACCGCGTTTGGTGAAAGCTCTGTCTTCGAGCTCTTTCTTCTTCTTTTCAAATTCCTGTTGAAGGTTTGTAAACTCTCGGAGGATAATCTTAGCTTCGTCCTGTCTTTTCTTAAGAGGTACCAAAATATCTTCATGTATCTTTACCAGTGCATCTGCCAATTGCTTATAGGCAGCGGTTTCTTGAAGGATGTCGGACAGCATCTCACACCACTCTTCGAACTCCAGGGCATCATAGTACTCAAAGTATTCGCTTATGGATGCAACAAAGTTGGTGGAAAGCGGGAGGACTCCTTTTAGATATACCATGGCGTCGTTTCTTGTGGCATCTCGGAGTTTTCTGAAGTCTTCAACAGATTTTGAATCGCCGCCGACAGCCTTATCGGCATAAAGCGATCGCAGGGCAAGTGAAAAGAGGCGCATGTCTGTCGGCATGTCCCGTATTATAGTTTTAAGGTTTGTAACCTCTTCATCCGCTGATTGCGTTATCTGAAGCTCTTTTCCAGCCATCTGCGAGTAGATAAAGAAAAAATACCATGCAATGTTTGTTAGGTTTGTACTGCACGAGCTATCAATGACAGCACGGAGTCCGCTAAAGGCCCAGTCCCCGCGCTTTTTTTATTTTTTCTCGCGCTGTATTTCGCGCCGAGCCCCAACTAACTGAAAGCCTGGAAGAGGCTAGACTGGATAAGGTAGAAACGGGTCATAATTTATTGATCTTTATTGAGGGAGTAAAACGCACTCACCAAATGTTTAATTGTTCATATTCACACTGGCTTGTTTGTGGTTAGCTTTTATTTAAAAGTTGGCGGCAACTGTATCATTAATATCTAAATGGAAACAGGTTGCGGGCCCGATGCTGGGTGGTTACTTGCAAATTTTCCTTTTTCTTTAATTTGTTATTGTTTATTGTTTATTATTATTGTCTTCATATTACATATTCTGTAGTCTGTCTCCGCCCACAAATAGCAAAGGCTAATCGTGGTGGGCGGAGCTACACGCAGTCCGTGGTTACAATATTAGATTGAATAAAACAATATTAGCTTAAATAAAACAATATTAAATTAAGGGAAATCAAAGAAGAACAGGATGACAGGATCACATTTTTTTATTTTTTTTATTTTTTAATAGGCGTTTCAACATAATCATCCTCAGCCTCCATTATTGAAAACAGCAAATCATGTACATGCTTTTTAAAGGCATTTTTAGAGAGTTGTCGAAATTTGTACTGGAAGGAATTCCAGAGTTTAGCACCAAATCTGGCAAAAGACTTTTGGTTTAGGCTCAAACTCGAAGATTTAATATAAAAGTTGCCTGAAGAAGGGCTCCTGGTCTTGTGCGTACGTATTTTATTAACTTGAGTGAAAAGATCACTGATATTAGACGGAACAGACAAACGTGATATGTCATACATTAAAGAAGAAACAGTTTCAACATAGAGCATATTTATGGGGAGAATATTCGAGGTGATAAACAAAGACACAGCGTGTGCTCTGGGCTCAGAAAAATACGTTAAACGAAGGACACGTTTTCGCAGTACAAGGAGTTTTTGTAGATGGGTTTTAGCAGCTTGACCCCAAGCAGCTAAACCATAAGACAGGTAAGGAAATATCAAGGAATTATAGGTGTTTAGAAGAGTACAGAAGTGTCGCGAAAATGGCATCGACCTTTTAAAAAACGGACCAACTACGTCGCCGAGGGGCGAAATTCGGCAAGAACCACATGGCTGCTGCACAACTAAACGAACCGAGCAGTGCACAAGTAAACGAAGGCAGTTAAAAACTGAAAACTTATGAAATACTTTTAGAAAATGTATAAAAGCTCGTTAGATTAAAGCTCTTTTAAGAGCCATTGCCTGTAAATATGGAGAATCCGACGACAGGACGGAAAATTCGGATTTTCTTTTATTGCCTCAGAAAGACCCTTTTGGTGAACTATTTTCAGAAATGTACTTTCAAAGTTCGAGCAAGTTCACATTTTTTGTAAATCTAAGAAAGTTCAAAATACCTCTCAATCAACCAAAATGGGCGATGGAATTTATGCAAAATTGCACATTTTCCTATTTCTTGGCCGTGTGAAAAATACAACTATCGCAATTTAATCTACATTTAAAATTTTAACTGATTTTAGAGGGCCATAACTCTTCTACAATGCAAACCACTCGACAAATAAAAGGTTCCAAAACAAGAGCTATTCTATGGGTATACCATACCTAAATGTCTAGTTTGGCCTGTGAAAATTAAGCGCGCTAGACGAACTATAAAGGATATTTTGACCAATTTCGCCATTTTGGACGAGCCAGCAAGAACTTTGATTTCGCAGTCATCTTTTATATAAACATAATTTGACATGTTTCATAACAAATTGTTCGTAGACATCTTGTTTTGAACACTTAAGTAGAATTTAGACAAGAATCTGAAGAACACCAAATATGAAAGGTAATTACCAGACACTGCTTCTTCTCCAAATGAATCCTGAAGGAACTGATCAGCTACAAACAAGGTCAGAATAAGCCTTGCTTGTAGATGGTATAGTCCTCTAGCTCATAGAAATCTGCCGATCAAGCAGAAAAATATCGACCTAACGGTGGAATGGTACGTAGCCCTACATTCAAAACTTGAGGACCTTTGACGAATAAATGGAGAAAAGGCAAAGCTACTTCTTCCTTGGTTATCTGTTGTTATTAGTTCTCTCATTTTGCGTTAAAAAAGGGGAACCAGTCCCGACTGCAACCGTTCGGGCGGACGAAACGCATGAAACGTTTGTGTACGCAACATTATGATTTTGTTCCCTATTGTTCTCTTTGACACGGTGTCACGCCATGCAATTCATCAGGACAACATGTCTAACACCTGGCTGACCAGTCACAGTGTTAAACCGTTGCATTTGGAAATTTTCCCTCTACATTGTTTAGCAAAAAGATACATACGGAAAATGGCCAAAAAAGAGGTAGCGAACGTTTCTTGGTTTAATCTGTCAAATTTACGGCGATTTTGAATTGTAATTGTGAATGAAACTCCCATTCGTGACTTTGTGGCCCATCACAACAGTCAAGTCGTCTTCTCACACAGTTTTCTACAGGACTTTGCCTTCTTTAACCAAGGCCATTTCTGAGGTATGATTTAAATTATTGCTCACCTGTGTGATACACAATGTCAAAGAGTAACTTGTGTAATGAGACATGTCGAATTATGTTCATAAGGGACCGATCGTAAATTACTTCCCAAGGAGGGGCGGTAGTTTTAGAGGGGGGGGGGGAAAATTAATCCCAAACCCCGCCGGGGGGGGGGGGTAAATTTTTTACTGGTAAGAAACATGAGGGGGGTCAAATTTTTTGACACAGCAACAGCAGTCTAGGGAATTTGTCTTTAGCGATCTATCCTCGATCCCGTGGTTGGGGAAAAGGAACGAATTTGACACGATTTCAGGTCCCGAGAGATGGGTTGGTATATTTGAAAAAAAAATGCCACTACAAAGCCTGGGATGTAAAACGGGAGACGAG
>CM042748.1:31951261-31978761 GCA_022496165.2 Catalaphyllia jardinei | reverse complement strand
GTGACGTCATAACTGCAGATTATACAATAATCATGTCAAGGAGACTCAAGGTCACGGGAAATCCTGTCAAGTTCGCGCGCTTTGTGTTGCTTCCCTTTAGTGAAGGAGCAAAAACATGACTCCATTTTTTTTTTGTCGTTCAGTTTAACTACCCCATATTCCCGTCACGGCGTTTTCGCAGACCGATCTATTTTTAGTTTGAATTTATGTCGAATTCAGATCCCAACAGGAACCTCAGTGACCGATTGCAATCTCAAGCACGGACTAATGTTGACATGTCGAGATGATGTCGACATGCCGCATTGTTTTATCCTCACAAAGCGTGCTCATGTAGACTGGAACTGGCCTATTTCGCGGGAAAAACATCTAAAAATAGTGTAATAAGGCAAGACCACGACCAACAAACCAGTGAAGAGTGCCGGATCTTGTGTAGACCTGGATCAGTAAAATTCGTTTGAGACTAATTGATAAACAGTAAACTGATCCTAACGGCAAGGAGTAGAGTAAGAAACAGAATTAAGATATAAAATAAAGAGTAAAATATATTTGCCCGATATTTCGATTTGTAAGACAAACCTTCTACGGGGGCTTGTCTTACAAACCGAAATATCTGGCAAATATATTTTACTGGTCCTTTTATATCTTAATTCTGTTTCTTAGTCTACTCCTTGCCGTTAGGATCAGCTTACTGTTCGTCACGAAAAATGATTATATGGCTAGTGTTTGTAGGCGATATGACGCGCGCTCTGATTGGCTAAGTGCAGCTTAACGCCAGGGCATTATTCTCCCGTAATGCCCACGGGCCGATTACGGATTATGCAAATTAGGAAAGAACACGAAAGGTATCCAAAGCTAGGCGACATTTGCTTTATTTACATTGAAAATCGTTGTGATACAAGACGATGAGTGGCGATTAACATTCAGAGAGTTGATTATATTACTATCTTAAGGAAGAAAATGAAGTTACATCGGCAAATAACGAACGAATTAATTGGTCAGGAAGAAATTGAAATGTTCATAAGCTTACATTTAAGAGCAAAACCACGAAAGGAAAGGAAAACTGCCAGTGAAATTAAAACATCTCAGCGATATTTGTCGTCAATAAACAAAGGAAGCACAGTAGAAGTTTTGGACTTACCGGCTGCTGTCCTTGACCACTTATTGGCAAAGTTTTTTTTATAGATATCGGAAAACGGATGGCGACGATTATGAACCTGATACCCTGTCGAGTTTGCAGCGAAGTATACAGACCTAGAGGTTCCTTTCCGAAGGCAGGTCTCTTTTCACTGTCCTTTCACCATTTAAAAGGCAATTGTTGACACCGAAGCAGTACAGCAGTCAACATCATATCAACAAATTCTCTTGTTGTAACACAAGCTAGTTTAAACTTCTTCAAGGACCATCAGATTTGAACAGCCGAGCGGATTATTTTTTTCCGGTGAGGACATTCGCAGCATCTCTGAGCGCCAGTTCAAGATCTTTACGGGCCAGTAACTATAATCCAGGAAACTCAGAAAAGGCGAAGAGTTTTCATCGAAAGTGACGACGAAGAATAGTGCTGATTCTGTTTAAATTGTATTTTCTTTTGCCAACACGGCAGCACGGCTTTTGAGCAAGATTGAAGAACTTTTCTGTAGGATTTGACGTTTGGCGGTTGATTCTTGAGAATGTCGATGAAAATTCTCTCGTGATATACTAACACAACTGTACTAAAATACTTTCTGCAGCCGTATTGATCATTGTTTTCCAAAAATAAATGTATTTTCTTGACGGAGTACTCCTTAGTTCACTGAATTCTGTTATGCAGTTTGACGGTTTGGAAAGATGAATGAATAGATAAGCGCGCGCATCACCGGATGTGAAGTAACGACTTCCCCTTGAATTTAGATCTTTTTCTTCCTTTAGAACCGTCTTGTTAGCCATTTAATAAACAACTTAATAACCTCGACCGTTCGATCGTTACGGGAGAATCTCAAACCTCGGCCTACCGTATTGACCTCGCTATCGCTCGGTCAATACGGCAAGGTCTCAGTTTGAGGTTTCCCCGTAATAGAGTACTAAAGTGTGACGTCACGCTTCCATGGCAACCAAATTTTCTGTTCTAAACAAAGTGTGTCGAGCATAGCATTACAAGCGTGGCTTTCGACTCCTTTTCTGTTTTTTGGCCTTTATTTTCACAGCTGCCTTTATTGAGTTGATTGTAAGTTTTTTGTTTAACTTTTGATGACGTGGACGAAAATTTATTCGTTTGAAAAAAGATCTTAATCGTCAACTGAGCAGACAAAAGAGCCGAGGTGTTAGAGGTGAAAGATCGTGATGGTTCACTGCTTTGCTCCGGGCTGCGATCATCATTTCGAATCACATACTTGTAAATTCTATGGGTTTCCACATAAAATTAAGAAAAAGGAGGAGTACCAACGCTGGATTCGATTAATAAGGTAAGGTTAATTTATAATTTGTCGTAGATCTTGTGTTATCAGTTGCGTTACGCTTTCTAGTTCATTTTGTGGGAGAAATTGTTGCCGATTTAGAATAAACAATATTAAAGCACTCGTTTATAATAGCTTTAGATATCGCACAGCCTTGCTATTAAAATGACTTACTTAGTGAACTTATTTAGTTTATATAAACTTACAGAAGAAAAGACTGGGAATCAGGGAATCACTCCAGAATATGCAGTTGTCACCTCAGAGATGAGAAAAAGAGTGCTGGCCCAGAAATTTACACACGTAATGCTGACAAGTTGTTTCCATCAGATGGATTGCCTCGAAAAAGGAAAAAACAGAGCACTACTCAGAGCACTAGTGTACATGATTTGATGACCACTATCCCTTCTAGGGAGAAAAACAAATTATGCTCTCCATCATCCTTTTCAATGTTTACTAGCTGTAGAATAGTTATTGACTGTACAGACATTGAAATTGCAGCACCCAGTCTTATGAGTCAACAGAATGCAACATATTCAACCTACCGAGGCATGAATTCTTTTAAAGTTATAGTTGGGGCGGCACCCAATGCAGTTATAACGTATGTAAGCAAACTGTACTGATCCAGGATCAATTTCAGATAAGGAAATTGTCAAACAGTCTGGCCTACTGAACCATATGGCAAGTGGTGACCTGATCCTTGCAGACAAGGGGTTCTTAATTCAGGACATTGTCCCAAAGGGTGTTTCTGTGAACATTCCTCCCTTCTTACAGAATGGAAAATTCACTGCCAGTGAGATCAGGGCTACTAAAAACATTGCAAAATGCAGAATTCACGTCGAAAGGGCTAATGCACGGCTGAAGGATTTTAAGATACTAAGCTTTGTACCCCCCTACTTAAGATGTTATGCTGACAAAGTATTTCAAGTCTGTGCTGGCCTTGTAAATCTTCAGTTTCCACTGATAAAGGAAGGATGTGAAGGTGTAGAATTTGAGTAAGGATGTGCATGTAATGGAGAGACTGAGATTATTATTTAATTAATATGTATAAGCTAATTGATGCTTAGGGGACAATTATTAACCTTGATGTATTACTTTTGTTGTTTTCTTTAAGCTTGAGAATCAACTTTAAATTCCAACACGTCAGAGTTAGCCCATCTATTTGACCGTTATGTTTAGAAAATAAGGGGGCATTTTCTATTTTTGTAATGTATACGTAGTACATTAACGAAATAATAGAGCATTTATCTCAAGTCACATATTATGCAGTAAAGCCAGCATTTTCAGCTGAAAACAAATGCAACTGTAATCTTAAATGTTATACGAAACACAACAATAATTCTCAATAAAAATGGTTTTGTTTTCATTACTGAACATGGAAGGTTGCTGTTCTTGGTATTGTTCCAGTATTAAAATTGTCTAATGGAAACATGGTACAAACTTCCTGCTGGTTTTAAACCTTGCAATAATTCTACAAGTTCCCCCTCAACCATTTTGGGGAAGAGGTGTTTAAAGTAAAATTCCCTGAGCCTGGTAAGGTTTTCTTCCCAGGATGGATCCTTCTTGATTTCAATAATTACATACCAGTGATTTGTCCAGACAACAAAATAACAATAATTTCGTTTGGCTAAGTACATTTACCCTTGCGCTTGGTGCCAGTAGACATGATTCCTTTTTAGTGAGTATGATCCATCCTCTTTTTTTCCAAACAAAATGTCTCACTTTTCAAAGCTTCCTCAATACTTGCATCTCTGAATGTATAGGAACACTTCGCCTCTAGAACATGGTCTTCACCAACTAATCCATCAGGGGAAGCTCCAAGAACGCCTGACTCGTCAAGCCACACCCCCGTCTCAACAACTTCAAGTTGAGTTTTGGCAGTAAAGGTTTTGACTGCTTCAGCCTCATTTGTGACTCCCCATGCCACAGCTTTGACACGTGAAATGTCATATTCCGCCAAGAGACGCTTAATAAGGGATGGGGTAACCCTTTTAGCATTGATGACGGGGGGGATTGTTTCTCTGACCGACAGTTAAAGAACTGATTTGATTTATAATTTCTCTCTCTACCTTTAATTTTCGTCTGATAAACTCTATTTGTTCAGCAGCAGTAGATAGATTGAGAAATTCCTCGGAAAAATCAGCTCTTCCACTGTTGAGACAGGTAGATCCCCCAGTTATTTTGGCTCTGGGCTTAACAGCCAGCATAGGCTAGTGAACTTTCCATACGCTCGCAATTCTGGGTACAGTGCTTCTCGATCTCCTTGGTTTGGTTGTCGGAGTAAGGCTGCATATCCTGGCTTTGTTGGAGGAAACATTTCAGCAATAGATTTCCGAGATTTATCAGGTGCATTCCGTTTTTTCCATGAACACTTAACACCAGTCCGACTCAAGTTATAAATTCCGTAGATGAACAGAGCTGCAGCATGGCTACATTTGTAAGCTCGCCGTGGACACTCGCACTCGCTCGATTTAATCTCATTGTTTTGGTCAAGGTATATCTAAAAAGAAAATTATAATAAACAATTTAACAGCAGTTTTCTATAAGCTTTCAATTCAATGGCGGTCATTTAACGCATTTCACTTACCGTCACATTATACACTTTTTTTTCGTACTAGCGTGGACCAGTCCCTTCAAAACACCTTGACTTGCACTGAAGCTTTCTACATGGTTAGAAGTGATTTTGAACATGAAACGGACTTATTCCCATTTTCGAAGAAAGAAACTAGAGAAGCAATTGTCAGCACCGCCATATCTTCTTTCACGTGCGTTTGTTTAGAACAGAAAATTTGGTTGCCATAGAAGCGTGACGTAACGGCTTTAGTACTCTATGACCTCCCTTTGCGAATATGCTAATTTCGTCTCGAATCTTATTGCATATTTAATTAGTATCGCATCACCGTGACTAAGCTATCTATTTTAGTCGTTTACGTATGTTGCTGTAAATAGTGTATATTGTAATGATACTTTATTTAGTAGGAGTGTTTAGGGAGAATTATCTCGTGAGTCACTAGTGTTTACTGAAATGTGACGAAGGTCGCGTAACAGAGAGGTTACGTGGATATCTGGCGGAGGCTGTGTTTATTTAACAGTGACGGAGGTCGAAGTTTAACTGACAAGCCTAGCGGGTGCTTGTTGTGAAGTTTCGTGTGGAGCTACTACGGTCGTGTGGAATAAATACCGCTGTTGTTGTTCCAACATCCCTGCGTTCTATTTAGACTGCAAACTACCTGTCACTTTAAACATCGAACTCCTAACACTGTTTATCAATTAACCTAAAAATAGGCTAGTCTGTAAAAATACCGTTGCGTTGGCTTTTCATGGGAGTTGCAGGCTCCTAGTAATGGGCTCCTGGTGCATGACAAAACAATTATTAGATTCGGTTTTTGTGATGTCCAGACTAATCAAGGTCTCGGTAAGGGTTATCAACCTCAGCCTCAGCCTTCGGCTTAGGCTGATAACCCTTACCCTTATATCTGACACTAAATTAAAAAACTACACTGAAATTAATTAACTAAACTTAAATAAAGCGGAATAAAAGCTAAGACTTACCTTACGTTAATTATCGTCGAAGACAAATTGAAGACTTTCAACAGCGGAAAAAGTGAATGACTTCTCCTGATCTGTCACTGAATAGCGACTACTGTTTGGGAAACACACTATCGATCTCAACGCAACGGTGCCAAGTAATCTCGAACCCAGATCTCACTCTGTTTTACACTGGCTGTGGGAGATCTGGATTCGAGATTAGGTGCCAAGAACACATGTAGGGCGTGAAGGCAAGAAGGAAAGCTTTCCAGTTTATTCAGTTGCAGCTGACAAAAGCAGGTTCATACCTTGAATTTGGTTGTCGAAAATTCAAAAATAACGTTTCGATTTTATGTGTCAACAAAAAATTCAACAGATAGCGATCAGGAGGGAAAACATTTAACATCTCAGAAAGGCCGAAATAGATTACTTTATATACTGTGTTTTTTTTTGTTCTGTAAAAACTGTATGTATTCAAATCATAGTTTGCTTCAAAATGCACTCCGTTTTTCTGGCGGATTAGTGTTGGCAGGTGGTCTCTTCTCTTAGGATCAAACGAGTGTTCATTCCCAAACATGAACGTCAATAGGGCGGTATGGACAGAAAATCGATCCCAGTCCCTTCTCGTGAAAACCGTCTCGTCTCATTCTCCCTGCCAGATTTCGAGAGGAAAACAGACTGCCAGCGATCTAATGCACATTCTGCCTGTTGTATGGGGGAGGAGGATGGGGTTGCTGCATGCTGTAGTGAATTTTAATAATATCACATTCATGAAAAGTGCATTTTGGCAGCTACCTAGGTATCGATATGTAGGTAAGTAATATTGGTATGGTCGCGGTATTGGGCTGGAACTAGAAAGAAATTAATTCCCCCATGAGAAAATCATTTTCTCTTGATTCCCCGCATTAGCCTCGGTTCCAAGCTAGTTCCAGTCCAATCCCGAGAATACGAATATAGCCTATCGAAAAACGCCCCGGAGAACCTCAAAAGCTAGACAACAGCTTAATCGGGTCTTGCTTGGATCAAATCTTGCTATTGTGGATTACATAGCTAAGTAAGGAGTCACTACATTGCCACAGGATATATCAGCCAAACGACTGATTAAACTACGTTGTTAATTTGAATAAATAAATTTAGGTAACAAAAGTGGCTTTAAAATGAAAGTGAAGAATGATCATCGCAGTAAAGAAGTGGCTTTTGCTCGAGTAGAGGGCTAAAAGTATAAATTTTAAGGATGAATTTTGTTTCCAGTACAGGGCTATAGGGCGTTGCCACTCACGTGGCCAGACCCCCATGCTAATTTATTGGAACAAAAGAAAGTGTTTTTACAAGAAAAGAGGACTGGTTTCGACCAGCATGACAGCCTTTTCATCGCTTTGGAACACCAATATGGTTGCCATGACGTCATGGGAAAACGCCCTAGGCGTGTTCTTGTGCTAATGGCGTGCAGTGCATTAGGACAGCGGTAATACAGACAAGGAAAAAATTCTCCTGCATTAATTCACACCGGATGTAGTTTTTGTTTCCATTGTTGTCTAGCTAGTTACCAATACCTCGCTTTAGTTTTTGTCTTTTTAAATCTCGTCATATTTTGTAACCGTCACATCTGAGGATGTATGTTGTAGCACACGAAACGTCAAGTATAATATACCATGCGAAACCTTATTATGTTTGTAACCGCTGTTTGTTTTCTCTTTCTCTTGAAATAGAAGTGGCCGAAAGACAAGAATTTTTACACATATACATTGGGAAGTAGGTGCAGTTAGCGTGCTCCGATTAAACGATATGTTTTAAGTGTTTTTTGCATTCCTGGATGGCTTGAATAGTGTTGAATTCGAGGACATTGCAGTTCCAATTTCTTGCCTGCTGAAACCAAACCACTGCAAACGTTCTGCAAAACCAACCAATTATTTTGTGAAGTTATATTGTTCAATACATGAGGGCATGCCGACCTGGCAAAACATTTGTGGTAAGAAGGGTTGCCAAATGTTAATATTCGTAGGAACAAACTCTGCATATTGGCCGCACGTAATGACACAACTGAGCTACACGGAATATAATTTATCGCTTTTTTTGGAGAAACTGACCTTGCGCGCCATTAATTTAGTTTAAGGTTACAGTTGTTATTCAATTCTGAAATAAATTCAAACACAATAGCATTAGACCATCTGGTAATGAAAAAAGTGATCTAGAGCCAACTTAGTTATAAACAGAGCTACATGCATCTTATTGTATACTAAAGTGGTTACCTACTTTCCTGACCACTAAAAAATATCCACACCGGGAAAGCTTTACGCTACTGAGAAAAGACAAACAGAACTAAAGGAAAATAAATAACATATGCTAAAGATTTTACTGCGAAAAATGACCCTCAAGCGGTTGATAATGTAACCTACGTGTGCGCAAAATATTAGATGTAGTAATGTCTTGAGGACTTAATAGGAAATGACTAAACTTCACTGGCTGGGGATGCACTGTTGGCTTGTCTTGTACCGTGTAAATTGTCTTATACGGGCTCAAAATGAGTGCGGAACACTTTAAACACATCTCAATTTAAAGAGAAACTCCAGCAGTGGTCATTAAACCTGTCTGAAATATTTGCATAATTGGATTCTCTCCAAAGAGAGGCCTTGGCGTCCACGCATTGGCACGTGCATACCTGTGGGGCAAAGCCAACAACTGGTATTTTCCCAGCGTTAAGCAAACATCTATCATTAATGTTTCAAGATCGGTTCAGCCATGGTAGCTGGAGTGCTTCCAAGAACAATATACAGTTGATAAGCAAAACGATAGAGCTGTAAATTTTTAGGAGTACTGATTGACAAAAACTTAACCTGGAGGCCTCATATTGATCATATCGCTTCGAAGATCAGTAAAATAGTAGGTATAATTGCCAGGCTGAGGCACCATGTGCCTTTAAATACCCTTCTTCAAATTTACTGTTCGCTGATATTTCCCTACACGCTCTACCAATTTAAGCAATTGGAAGGAAGAAACCTGAAAAAAAATCTTCAACGGGATTAATTCGAACCCGTGACCTCCGCGATACCGGTGCGATGCTCTACCAACTGAGCTATATATAAAGCCACATATTGGGAGCGAGGTCAATTTATTGGGTTCATATTTTCCCGTGCAGTGAAGTAATGTGAAGTATATATGAAACCTAAAAATATTCTTGAACTTTTTATACATTCAACTGACTTTCATGCATACAACACGCGTTTCTCGTGTGCAGATAATCTTTTTATACAGAAATCTAGATTGCATATGAAACTTAAGTCTTTCCTGTGTTTGGTACGAGATTATGGAACTATCTACACCCCGATTGGCGTAAGCTCACGAAAAGAGCATTTCAAAGAAAAATTCATAAGTTGCTTTTAACTGTACTTGAGATTGAGGACTATTATGTTGATGTCCATTCTCTAATATTGAATTTAAACACAAGTAATTATTATACCCTATAGCTATCAACTTCGCATGTAGCCGTATATCTACTTTAGGAACGTTTACACAGGCGATTTTTGTTGCGGCAACTCAATGCAATTTTTGTCGCGCTAAAGTTGCATCAAGTTTCAAACATGTTCGAAATCCTTGCGATATCGCGGCGACAAATCGCACTGGAATCGCACCTGGTTTACACGTGCGATTTTGAAGTTGCAACTTTAGCACGACAAAAATTGCATCGAGTTGTGTAAACGGGCCTTTACACCTTTCAATTTGCTTTACCCATGTACTTGATTAACTGTTAATGTATGTGTGTACCTATTTAGCACTTTTTGCTCGGTAAATATGATTGTAAATAGTAAAACCCGCCTATATTAGCTCTGCTATAAGCGAGCTTTGTAAACCTTTAAATTGTAAATTTGAAAAAAAAATGTCAAGTACTTGTGAAGAATTTAAATTTCGTAGCTGGTATGACGCGGCGTCTCGTCTCGGCCAAGAGACTCATCAGATACTTTTCGAATTCCAGCAAACTCGTTGAACATCGCGCTCAAGTTCCGTTCGCGAAGTCAAATTCAAATAATAATAATAAATGGTATGGTATGATAGCAATGGTTAGCAATGGTACGATTTCAATACAACGGCCAATATAGGCTTTTTAAACACCCGAGATTCTTGTATTGCATTTATTTGTGTTGATGAAAAGCGCTAAAACCGCAGAAAATTTCCAATGGTTTCTGTTTCTTATTAAAAATCGGTGCTATTTCTCGCCTTTAATGATCTGATGTCTACTAATTCCACCGTCAGTTTCGAGTAATCTTCAGTGAAAATATAGTATGTACGATTCTTTCTTTTTTTAAAACAATTATTATTATTATTATTATTATTATTATTATTATTATTTAAATTTAAGCGCTATTTACACTACTTGCAATACAAAGCAATTACAGGTGCTACTTACAACAATGCAATTTACATTACCTGCATTACAAAACAATATGATTACTTATTTAACGTACAATCCAGTTTATACACTACTTACGATTGTGTTTACGATTCTTTGCAATTATTTAGCATCTTTTTTAGCGAACAACTAAAAGTTCTTTTCAGTTACCCGAGGCAAGCTTAAAAAGTGTTAAGTTGATTGAGTTGCTTTAGTATCTCTCTGTTATTGAATTTTCAAACTACGTGCAAGCTTATACCCGGTAAGAGAAGAGATTCAGTTGTAACATTAACATAAACCTGCACACAAGCAGATGACACGGAGTGTACATTATGAATCGAAAACTTGTAAGCCCTCGTGCAAAGTTAACCGCGACACAGCTAACTTTCTAACGTTCATTCTCAGATTCATATTGCCAATTTAAAGGCACGCGAATTCGCTGCTATGTTCAGAACTCTCCTTGTCGCAGACTCAAAACAGACTCTACGTCTCCGACTTCAAAAACATTGTCAACTAACTAATGATGTACTGCAACTGAAAGAGTCATTTCGAATATTTACTACAAGTCAAAACAAGGGCATATTTTATTGCAAATGTTTTCCACGACGAAAACATCGTTTCCTATTTTGAATAACAGGAAGTCAAGCAAACCAAGGCGTTTTTACATAAACGTGTGTTATTTATGTTTCAGCCAGAAGCCTCGCGAAAAATTGTAAAAGAAGCGAAATTCTAAATTAAGAGTAGATTTTTTTTTCATAAAACAATGTGCAGTTACGATACAATGCAACAATTTTTGTAGCTTTCACGTTGCTTCAACGACTGGTCAAGGGCTGTGCGGCTCAAACAAATTTTCTTTATTTACATTTTGGTATCATCCACTAAACAGTTCTCTTTACTTTTATGTCTTTTTCCAATACAGAGCATTTTACAGTTTTACTTTTCATTTCAATTGTTCAAAACTACTCTAGGCCCATTATTGAAACTCCGATTCATTGCGCACTCCAGGCTTTGAAAACTTCACCTGTCTTGTTTCCCGTTGCGCAAATGCCGTTTCTTTTTTAACTACAACGTAATCAAAATTGCTTGTAATTATTTTGATTCTCGCGTGAGATTTGCCATGTATTTTAAAACGTCGCTGTGGCTAAGTGTAGGAGAATCTTAAAAATGTTTGTTTGCTCATGAAATGCATCTTAAATTTCAGCCATGAACCTAATTTAAGAGGTCTGGGGTTAAGCGGCTCAACTCACGTTTCGGCGGCGTCTTTGGGAATCATAGAAAGGATTTTGAATGGTGAATTGAACATGGTTTACATAAATAATCAAAGCCACAAGCAAATATGTGACGCACTCTATAGATGTATGCAACATTACTCAGATCATTCTGACAGATTAATCATTGTAAGATTATTACTCGAGCAGGTACTTAAGGCCGAATTTCTTATACAGAGTTGTTGAGAGCATTTGGCCGTAATAGGCATTCGTATTAAGGTGTCATTAAGCCAGCAACTTTCCATTGGAGCACCGCAAAATGATAATGAGCTGGAAATAGTCCAAATGTGCAAGAATAACTGCTGTGAGATACAGTCTCTTAGCCTGGTATGGTAAATTGTCCCCGGTGGAAGTCGTCACAACACAGTACACGGCCCTTCAGGTTGCTTTAGGCAAAGAAAGTGTAGTTTTGTTGACTTGGGTTATTACTTTAAAGAGCAGGACAAGGAACCAAAGAAAGCAACGCAACAGTTTTACAGAGAACGCTGTGGAATCTACATATTTTGAAGAACTTCCCGGCTGGCTATTTATCATTTAACTGTAAGTTTTTGGCTCGTTATTAACTAATTATCTCACTACAGTTGGATATATCCCGGAGCCATAATTATGGCTCCTGATAAATCGAAAACGATAAAATACTCAGACTTCATTTAGTATCTTCCATAGCTAACATTCAAGTTCAAGTTCAAGTTTATTTGGGACTTAATTGAAAACAGACAAAGTGAAATAAGCACTGCTCGGAGTATTCAATATGCTTCTCAACCTCATTAATAATTCATAAAGTCGACTACAAATCACTGCATGAATACCACATCATTTGCATGTGTTTGGATACCCAATGAAAAACAGCATACCACTCTCCAGTGAAAGTGGTATTATACGTACCACTAAAATATGCACAATGACAACTTGCACAAAATCAATGAATATTTATTACTCAGAAGTCACACCCATTCGCGTTGCTTCCTTCATTTCTGCATCCAAATCACGCCGAAATGTCACAAACCTAACAAAGCGAAAGAAAACACGTAGTATTAAAAACAACAATACGCACAAGGTTTACGCGAACAAAATTTAATCTCCCAAAAATATAACTTACCTTCGGTTGGACATGTCCAATGGGTTCACTGCAACACTCCATTTACTTCAGAAAGATGGCGCTTCAGTCCGCGAATAATTGAGTAGAACGAACAGGAAGGATAGCGCTCCCCAAAATAATTGCTTATTTCTTGAACGACATATCTGTAATGGCCGTGTGCAAAGTTTGTACTCCTTCTTCAAAGTCTTTCGTGGTAGAAAGGCCGCCGGGTTCCAAAGTACGGGACTTCAGTAATCGATTCTGTTTCCAATCCTCGAAAACACTTTTCTTCTCATCCTACACACTTTTCGGCTGCCGAAATCTCTCGAACGACTTTACATGATTGCGGTATACATCCTGACTAAACGACAACTGAACTTTTAAATGCTGGCAACTCCAGTAACTTTCACATCTGAGAATAAATTAAATCGCACCATAAATGCAAATTAATTAAGCCGGTAAAAAACATCGTTATTGAAATTATCGAGGAAGGAATGTTAGATAACAAACAACTCTAATTGGAAGTCTTTGTTTATAATTTCGTCAAGGGTGATCAAGAGAAGTTATTTCCAAAATTAAGCTCGCGCTTGGTGTTTCATCGGGGTATCCAAACACCTCGAAAGAATAAAAGCACTCGGCCTACGGCCTCGTGTTTTCATTTGTTTCTCGGTGTTTGGATACCCCGATGAAACACTCGCTCTCGTTTTGGAAATAGTACTTCATAAAAGGTACTGACTTAGTCAATACCGAGCAAAGAGAAGTCTACTGAATTTTGTACCGACCTGAGAAACAACGACAGGTTGGCTTTCAGGTTGGCTTGCGCACAGGCATAAACAAAATTCCACTTCAATTCACTGAACACTGTGCAAAATGAAGATTTTTTCTTCTATTTCCGATCATTTCGAAAAGTTAGATAGCGTGAGGATTAAGAGTGCCGATTTGAAAAATAAATTTTTGTTCTAGAGTTTTGCGACTTTCTGTGCTTCCTTGATGTAGGGAGAAGCCGCAGACTGTCATATGTTGCGTAGAATGATTCGGCGGATTTAAGTGTCTAGCGACCGGTTTATATGCGTTTTTGTCGTCTTTCTCTACGTCGCGAAGATGTTCTCGAAATCGGTCGCCTAGTCGTCTACCTGTTTCGCCGATATATAACTTTTTGCAAAGGATGCAAGTTATACAGTAGATGACATTGGCTGAGGTACAGGTAAAATGATCAGTGATCTTAATGGATCGCTTGGGTCCCGATAATTTCTCAACGTTGCAAATGAAAGGACATGTTTTGCATCGTGCGCGTGCACATTTAAAAGTACCGGGTTGTTCACTCGTTTGAAAAGCACTTCTGACTAAAAAGTTACCTATGTTTTTATCGCGTTTGAATGAAGTTAATGGCAATAGAAGAGGCGCCACGCACCTCTCGTAAGGTCTAACAGGATTGGCCGAGAAAACAATAGAATAAACAACAGAAACAATGGCCCTAGTCCTGAAAACAATAGAGGTGGATGACTCCGGGAGCAAATAAAATTAGAGGTTCCGAAGAGGTGCATGACTACTGCAATAGAATTCCATTCACTCTCACATTTCACCCTCACAACCACGCAGTTAAATCCATCATTCTAAAAAACTTTAAATTACTTCAAAATGATCCCGATACTGGCAGAATCTTTTCGCAACCGCCATTAATTTCATTCAAACTTGGTGAATACAATCTTCTACTTAGTATTTTAACGGTGCGATTCACAAATTGTGTAAAATTCAATTTTGGAAAAAGTTATTTGCTATCGGGTTCCCATACAAACACTGTAATTTCTGACCGCTTAGCCTACCCGTCAAGATGGAGACGAAAACCATTATAAGGCCTATTCATTGTTGCGTAGAGTTTAATGTCAAAGGGAAATGCGAACTCTGCATATAAAAATAAAGACACGACAAAATTCAGGAACACATAACTTCGAAAGATTGGTTAAAAGGGCAGACAGACAGACAGGCAAGATGATGCAAATATCTCAAAAATCAATATTTGCCATAAATGATTTCAATGTTCAAGTATCCCATAACCCTCATTACAAGCAAATCAGAAATTTGCGAAATTGATTTCAAAAGCTTTCTTCTATTTTTTTTTTTCCAAATTGAAAATTCCAGCTAATTTTGGAAACTGCCTAATGGAGCGAAAAAGTGGTGATGTTAATCGATTCCGTTTTCATGTCTCCAAACTTTTACCGCATGATACGAATACAGACTGCCTTATTTTGTTTTGATAATTTTCAAAACAAATAAAAAAAAAGTATTAGAGTCCCTTTCATTTTCATCCTCAGTTCATATTCATGTATGCGTCACACAAAAGCGATAACAGTTAAAGACAAGACGTGAGAACAATTTTTAAGACAAACTGTGAGATTCCAAAACATTTAGGCGGTTTAGATGGAGGCGCGAAATTTTAGCTCTGAACATCGAAAATGCATTTCGTTTAATATTGCGTAATTTTGATGCTTTGTAGAGGAAACAATTAGCAATGGAAGGAAGACAGGCAGAACTTCGACGAATTGCCGCTGTGTTATTTCTACTTATCAACTTGGGAGTCATGATATCAGAAAGTTTGGTCATCGGTAAGTAACCATTTGGAGAGACATGAAAATATGGCATGTAATATCAGTGCATGACCGTATTTGTTTCTCTATTGTATTTCATAGATAGTGTTCCGAAGATTTTATTACGTAATCGCTTTTCAAAAGTTGTGATGTCATCGTAGTGGGCGCATGCGCAGTTGGTGTTAGTTAGCACGAGGTCTTTTGCTATGAACCGCCATGTTTGTTTTGAACTTTTGTACTTGTCGTGGTTTGAACCAGAAAAATTAAAGGACCAAATGACCAGGAGCAACAATCCGGGCGAACAGATAGCTGCTCAATTTTTTTAGTCTTTATGATTGCTATAGGCAGCTAATACCTTATTTATAACTTTCAAAACAAATGTATTACTTTTATCTTTTTATTCTTTGTGGTATAAATAAATGTTGCTGTTGACAAATCCAGTTGTTGTTGTTGTCAAGGTAAAGATTGATGTTTATAGTGAACTAATAAGGTTGAACCACAAAACGGTAAAAAGCATGACTTTTTACAGATCAGCATATCGAGTAATCAGTATCTTAAAAGAATATAAAAGTAAGTGACACACTTGAACACCAACCCACGGTCTGGCCCCTACCTTACGCATGCGCACAGCCGTTTCGGCCTTGTTAAGCCTCATTAGCATGGCATAGCCGTCGGGCAGCAACAGGACTAAAACCGCTATGTAGTCTGCCTTTACTGCCGAGGTGGCTGTAAAGCGCCCCTTTAAACGCCAGGTCCACAGAACACAAAAGTTATGATAATGTTTTATATAGCAATATCATCCTCTTATTTAGGGAAGGCTTAACCGTGGTGTTAATTTGCGCCGGGCAATTAAGACCTGCTGCAATTTTGCATGCTGTTTTCATGCATTATGCTCCACTGTCGAAATTTTTGCCTTAAAATCAATTAAAATATAGTCTCATAATGACGAGAATTGGTCGCAAGCAGTTACAGTAAAAGAGTCGTCTTAAATTGGAACAGAAACTGAGGTAGATTCGCAGCACGTGTTCATTCAGCAAAAAAACAACAACATCGTTTGAAACAGGAAAAAACCGGCAGTACCAATTCAAAGTGTGTTTTTTCTTCTTTTTGTTTTGAATTTTAAACCATTTAAAAAAACAAGCTGAAGCTACGGCATGTTTATTGATAGTAATTAAAATCAGCCGAATCACTAAAAGGGATGAAAGATGATATGGAGCTCATGTTCCACACTTTCAAAGAGTCTTAAGGCACTGTTCTATGAAAATGGAAACGAGTAAAAGACATGTGTCAGAAAATTCCTTACCCGGAAACGAATTCTGGAAAACATTCGCGAACTATGATTGAATATCTCACGGAAGTTTCCAGATTTCTTGTTTTAAGCCGGCTGTATCTCTTGGGAATAACACTTGTATTTCCTTCTCTGTCCTTACTAGATGACCCGCGATCCACTGTTATCTGTATAGCAGGGAATACATCCCACAACGTGTCGTTGGAAAAGGACATCTTGGCTGGAGTATTTAGGTCTTTACACACTGTCAGCAGCGTCGAAAGCTGCGTGCGTAGAGCGTGCAACACAAGGGATGGTGACATGACACTTTTGCTGGGAAAAAGCTGCTTCATGGTCAGATGCTATTCGACAACTTCGTGCAAGATGGTGAAGCCTTCTTCCCCGAGTAGTATCGATATTTCGATCACACCTTACACGTGGTTTGGTAAGTCACAGCTCACTGAGTTTTTATACTTGGCAAAATATAATTCCCCTCTCTGTTGGTATGACACATTTTCATTGCACTGAAGCATATGTCGACTTTCTACAACCAGTCTAACTGCTATACTATGAAAATTTTTAGGATCGCTTGACATTTCAAAAGAAAAACCAAATACTTTCAATAGTTTTAATTGAGGATTTCAGTCGGAATTCGGGGAATATTTCTGACTGCCGGGCATTTAGTATGTATGTGACCTTTATTTAAACACGATTAAAATTAAAGCTACAAGCTTGTGGGGTCGTGTATAAATAAGTCACCGCGACTAGCAGTTGGATACAAACCATTGTAATTTTATGGTACGTATGCACAAGCATGCAGAATTCGTCCACTACATATCCATAATAATTTTTTAGAATCGCATGGCTATTCCAAACAAACATCGCCGATGTAGACGCTTTCTGGAGCAAACTGCCGATGTAAGCTAAACTTTTGAAAGTGTTAAGCACATGCCGATTTTATAGTATGCACAAGCTTGGTTATTTCTTCATCTTGCACACTAACATAATTTTTGGAATCGTTCTGCATTTCTAAAGAAACATCAAATACCATCAAAAAGTTTGAAAGAATGTTTCAGTGGAAATTCTGTGAAAATTTCTGACTGCCGGGCATCTAGTCCATTTAAGACCTTGCCCGGCTGCCGGGCATTTAGATACAGCGTAAAAAATATCATCAAAGATTGTTCTATACGTCTGTTCTAATGTATTCATGTCTACCATCCTAAGAATTGATTCATAATCAGTACTTTTCCCCATGTTTATTATAGTTCGTAGACCATCATAGTTCGCATCTATAGTGTTTTACCTATACCAATAAGTAAAAAGTTGCAGTACTCAAAATGTAATAATGCAAGCTCCCATAAAAAGTAGTATAGTATTTTCAGGTACTAAGCGCTTATGTCGGTGAAGTGCGGCTATCTTAGCATATACTTTCTTCAACGTGACGACATTTACATGTTCTTTAAAAGATAATTTGTTATCCAAACATATTCCAAGGATCTTTAAGTAGTCTTCAATAGCAACGGGAGTGCCGGCAAACTCCAGGTCATATCGATAGGATGAATTCCCAAGGATCGTCGTCGCTTGGGTCTTGTCCTCGTTGGCCCGTATGTAAATAATTATAGACAAACCAGGAAGATAGTCTTTCATTGCCCTGGTTTAATAAATGTTGAAGTACAACTGGGCTATTATCCGCCGTATATTGAGTTGTGTCATCTGCATAGAGGTGAAGGGACTGAAACGGTGACAGTTTCGTTCATGTCGTTCATAAAGATGTTAAATAGTAAAGGACTAAGGAGACTTCCCTGTGGAACGCCACATCGTAACGGTGACCAACTAGAGCACTTGTTATTGCATATTACCCTTTGCTTACGGCCATGCAGATACGATGTTAAGAGTTGAAGAGCCGGTTCCTGAACGCCATAGGCCTTTACTTCTGCAAGTAGTAGATTAAGGCATATACAGCCAAAAACATTCGACAGGTCGATGGCAACCACACCCGTCTCCTTCTTTTCGTCAGGGCGCTTCTCCAATTATCCGTCAGCTTGGTCAACGCCGTAGCGCACGAGTATCCATTAAAGAAGCCCGACATGTTAGATGAAAGTGTAGGTGCGAAAGAGGCATACAGCTGATCAAACATTACTTCTTAAAGAAGTTGTCATTTCAACCTATTTTGTTTAGATGCAGCGCCAGTTTTTACCGACCTCCCGAAGGTACTTGAAGTCCCGGAAAACAACCAACGAGGACAAATTATCGCGAACATTTATGCGCAAGCAAGAAGCCGTTGGAATCAAAATGCGTCTATAAAATACACCATTCTTCAAGGTAAACTATTAGTTAACAAAATTTCTGTTATAGCTGGACGTGTTTGTTCTTGGATGGGTTGACCTCTGGGGAGGGAAACTCAATATAAAAAGGACGCGGGCGGCTTGACACGGGGCGTAAAAAGACAAAAAACCGAAATATGCATAATTGTGATTACGTGACAAGAACGATATGGCATCCTGACGAAGTATGATTTGCGTCAAAAATCGAGACAAACGTTTCTTAAGAACTCCTTACTTCCTTTGTATTCTAGGGAAAGTATTCTTGTGCGGTAGGAATGATATGGCAGGTTGGAATGATATGGCAGGCCTTCATCCAGCCCCTTGGTATCATTTGTTTAGATTTACCCTAGGCCCAAGTGCAAGCCACTTTTATAAACTAGTGATTAACGAAATGCAAAACGAGTGTTTATCCGCAAATGTGAACCATTAACTACTAACTATCATCCTTTTTCCTTCTTGATCACAATCTATATTTGCTACAGGAAATATTGGCGACGCCTTCGAACTCAGGCACCTTCCACTCGGGCAAAGTGCGTCCTTAGTGGCGACCAAGATACTAGACCGAGAAACAATCCCGTGGTATAGCTTAACAATCTTAGCAAAAAACACGGAGGAGAACAAAACAAGTACTACAGTGCTCTCGATTAACGTAACAGATGACAACGATAACGCTCCGGTCTTCACGCACACTAATTACTCCGTAACCATATTAAGTAATCGTTCTTCAGGCTCTGAAGTTTTTAGAATTAGCGCAACGGATGCCGACGTGGGCGAAAATGCGCGCATACGTTTCTCCTTACTAAGCCACCAGTCATTATTTCGGATGCTGTCAGGCAGCGGAACGATTTTGCTGAATCAGAAACTCAGAGTGGATCGAAGACGCACCTACCCGTTAATCGTAGCGGCGAGAAATGGTCCGCTCAAGACCATTACTTTTGTCTCAGTGAAGGTTCTACCAGTCAACGAGTATAGACCATTCTTTGAGCATCTACAATACAGGATCAAGGTCTCCGAAGCAATGAAAGCAGGGAACTCAGTAATAAAAGTGTCGGCGAAGGATTTTGACTATGGCACGAATGGAGAGCTGAACTTCTCCATCATAGCTGGAAACACGTCATATTTTAGCATTGACAACACTGGTGTTGTCAAGACACAGATGTCTTTACTTGGTCTCGGGGGTAAAAACTCCACCTTAACGGTAGCTGTCAGTGATAGAGGCATGCCTCCAAAACGAGCCATGCACATAGCGAAAGTGTTTATCATAATTGAGGCGATAAGAAAGCACAAAGTGACATTTGATTTAAAAGAGTACCACGTGACAATAGCAGAAAACACTCCAGTTGGCTCAACTATTCTTACTGTTGGCGCCGTCTTTGGACGAGCGAAACTGGACGAAATATACCAAGCCCAGCGAAGGCTTGATAAGAAATCTAAGCGAATCGTGTATTCAATTGGAAATGCCCTGGGTAACCTTGGCTTCACCATCGGTAGACACACTGGAGAGATAAAGACAAAGGTGAACTTGGATTACGAAAAGATCAAAGAGTATAGGTAAGTTATAGCTAGTGAGGCCGGGACAGTCATAGTGCTTTGACCATGGGTTGATACTCAAACATCAGCAAAATTTCACAATAGATGCTTTTAGAAACTGTTAACAAAGCAAGTCTAATACAGCATTGGAAATTTACCAGTTTCATCAAAAGCGACGTTCTGAGCTCAAAGTGATTATGTTTCACTGCCCGCCCATCAAGTTTTGCAAATGGGTATCGGCGACAAAGTTGATATCCTACGATCAACTAACATGATGCCACCAAGGAAAACAAGCCTTAACGGTATAACTTGCTTCCTGTTTTAAAACCCCAAGCAATTAATCTCACAGTCAACAAAAAACTCGTGTTAAAGCTTCACTTTCAAACTTATTACTGTTCATAACCAGGTTGACGTTAATTGCAAAGGATACCAAGGAAAAAGACGAAAGTGGACATTCTGAAATAGGTAAATGCGTTTTGTTAGAGTCAAAGAGGAGATTATAACACAATGAACTAACTTTGGGAGTGACAGAATTGAATGACTGCTCCTCTCGAACTTACCGTACATGTGCCAAAAAGAAGAGAGGGGAACAAAAGAGCAGCTGATACAAAAACGAAATGGCGTTTGAAGGGCTTAACACAGTTGATAGAGCCCAAGCTGCAGTCAACGTTCTACTCTGGCAGACAGTGACTTTCGAGTGAGACTGGGAGAGCTTAAAAGCTCTTGAGTAGAACGTTGACTGCAGCTCGGGCTCTTTTAACTGTGTTAAGCCCTTCAAACGCCATTTCGTTTTTGTAAGCCATTTAAGACCATTAAGTACATTTAAGTATGTGCGTGGATTTCAAATTCTTAATGTGTGTGTAACGGGATGGAAAAACGAATGCAATTTTGCTCTTATATCATTCCAGACACGGCCGAAGTCAAAGTTCATGTACTGGACCTCAATGACAACGCACCTCGCTTCATTCTTGACTCTTATCAGAAGGTAATCAGCGAGAACGCCACGGTGGATTCGGAAATACTTCGGGTGACGGCGACGGATCCCGATTCTGGGACGAATAGCCAGGTACATTACTCATTATTAAACGGCAATGTGAATAACACATTTGAGTTAGGTAACAAAGATGGAGTTTTAAAACTACAGCAAAGGCTCACACGACCTTCTGTGCCTAGTTTCTTCAATCTGACGATCTCTGCTACAGATCACGGTACACCGCCTTTAACTTCCAAGTTCGTGTTTGTCTACCTAAATATTCTACGTCCTACTCCAAAGTGTTCCGAGAAAGGCAAACTGAGTTTTTCACTTGCAGTGTATTTGGGAAATGTCAACGAAAGCTGTCCCTTAGGAACGCCCATTCTGCAGGTGCATGCGAACATTGGCAAGTGTGCACCCAGAGCAAGAATAGTCTACTTCATTTCAGGACTTCGCGATCCGCAAGTTGAAGAGCACTTCGTTGTTGATGCTCAAACGGGTGTTATAAGACTTATAAAGCCACTGGACTATGAAGTCAGGAATAGGTACTCGTTTCACGTCGGAGCAGTAGGTAAGGCAATGAAATTTTAGAAACTAAACTTGTTTCCTTATTGGTCCTTTGTGAGTCGTCGCCTAACTCGACGCGATTACTGTGATTTGTTACTGGGAAAGGCGCTTTACTCTCTCAGTGTGGGTCACCACCCAGGTGTGTAAATGGATATTTGGTGACTGATTCAATGCTAGGGCTAACCCTGTGATGAAGTAGCCTCTCATCCAGGCTGGTGTAACGCTCGATCACCAGACGCTGTTCGGGAATTTTTTGCTGCTCACGCGTCCTCTCGTCTCTTCTCGGAGAGGAACTTAGACCGGAAGCGAGAGTAGAATTCAAGATACTGAACGGAAGATAACTATGCTCTAAAGCAGAAATCTTTCTTGTACCGTCAACTCATTTTCTCTGATCTTTTTTAGGCAACATTGGAAACGAAAACACTCACGACATTGTTATGGTTCGAATATTGGTGCAGGACGTGAACGACAACAAGCCGGTGTTTTTCAAACAGCGCTACAAGAAACTGATAGAGACACTGCCAGAGCCTGGGACCGAGGTCGCTATGGTCAGAGCATTCGATAAGGATGCTGGGAAAAACGCTGAGCTTGAATACTCTATGATCAGCGGCAGTGGTGGCTTTTTTAGAATCGACTCAAAGTAAGTACCATTAGCTACGTTAGATATAAGAACTAGCCTGAAAACTGAGGTTTTTTCCTAAAAATAAATAAGTGAATGCAACTGATTCAAATAACCTCATCGCATGTAAGATAACATAACGTACATCAAAAATTGCGATTTTCTCAAAATTTTAAGTTTCAGTTAATAATTAATCTGCTCAGTCTTGCATAATATCGTCTGGTTTTCACCAAACCTCTGTTAAATGTTTGGTAATATCGCTAGCGATTACGTTGGACACCTGTTAGATATGTATATCAGTAATATGTCTGGATTTATGAAAATGGTGCTAGAGAATTAGATGTCGCCTTGTTTTCACTACTCTTTTAGGCCATCTAAGAGCCACGTAAAGGGAAAAAAGGAAAGGACGGCAAGAAAAGGAAGATAAACGGGTGGAGGAGGAGAAAAAAAGACTGACTTTCCTTTTAATTTTTATATCGTCGACTTTGGAGATAGTTACAGGCGAGAAATAAAACGCCCGCTTGGCGCGCGATTTCAATTCTTTGGCCAGACATATATATAATCGTGTGAATTCGGTTGCAATTAAGGATTTAAACTCAAAGGGATATTTAAAAATTCCCATAAGATTGCACGAGCCTTAAGTCTCGTGCAATTTAATAGTATTTTTTAATATCACGAATAATGTAAATTTTTAATTGCTCGAGATTTCTTACGTTATTTAGGGATAGTTTGCACTGCAGTTTTCCATAATTGCGTCTAACTCGCGGTAACTACAACTTGGATTTGCCACGAGTATTATAATTAACAATTATTCACCGAAGTGGAGATAAACATCCACCACTTTCACCGACACTGAGGTGAGTAATTGTTTTAGTATTAATACTACACAAGCTGAATAACTGGCGGACCAAAGAGTAACTTTATCTTTGAAAATATACGGACAAAAACCATTTTGTTTTTCTTCGGATGCTCGGAGGTGAATAGTACTTGGCTAATCACCTCCGAGCTAGCCAATCAGCGCGCGCAAAAAGGACTATTCAGTTGTGTGGTATATACTAATGGATGTGACTGATGTTTTATTTAAAATTAACGATAAATTAGACTGCTCTCAACCAATCACAATGAAATAATCTTCTCAATTATTTCGCAATTATGTACCAGTCAAATCGAAGCTTCAACACCCCCCTCCCCCCACCGGGCATAACCCAGGCATTCGACGCCTTTTCCTGCCCGGGAGGGAGGGCATTTGTTCACCACTCATAGGGGTGGTGAATTTGATCGCTAGCCTTGATTTCATGTTACGAGTCGAGCTGATTCCACGTGGGTCGATTAATCATGGCGGAGACAAGCTTTGATGAATTCAAAAGAAAATATTGCCTATTCGTGGCGGATTGGTTGAAAACCAAAGGCCTGCACAAGATTTGTTCCGTATTTGAAGGTGTTTAAGAACGATTTATAATTATAATATATAAATATGTGTTGTCTAATAAAGCATGTTTACATGCACAGCTGCAGAAGCATAATAGAAGCTACTGAAAAGTTAAAACAGTAATCTGGTAATTTTCCCGGGGGTGGCGGCATTTGAACAGCTTTTCGGCCCGGTGAGGGGGGGAGGGAGATGACAAAAAAAATTCCAAAAATTCATATGCCCGGGGGTTTCCTAGGGGGATGTTAAAGCTTCGATTTGACTGGTACATTAAAGCTACGATGTCATAAAACAAACCGAAAACTCAGCAGCTGTAACTGAAACTGCGCGTTTGTATTTCTCGTGCTAGGACTGGAGCCATTTCAACCACCAAAAAGATGAATACAGAGAATCTTCGCCTGTTCAACATAACAGTGTCAGTCTCGGATCAAGGTACGCCGCCGCTGTCTTCCGTACGGCAGGCTCAAGTTTCAATATTGGTCTTCACTCCACTCCAGTCTACTCTTATTCTCATTGAAACAACTGACACGACCATGAAAGTGAGGTTTAACTTAAAGTACATGGCACGTAGCAACATTGTCAAGTATGGCATCATAGTGCAAGAATACGCTCCAGAAGACAGCGAATGTAAGTAGTTTATTTTACTTGTCACTTGTTTTGGTGTAGCCTCCGAATACAGGCGCCTCTTACGGCTAGTTTCAATGTTGAGTTCTTGAAACTCTCACTGTCGGTGACTGTCGGTGACTGTGTGATCTACTCACTGGCATCCAGTCCCTATCGATCAGCAGAAATACATAACATTCAGACGAGTTTCCGGTTCGTTATATCCAATCAGAACCAGCACTATTCAAGGTACCACCCGCGGGTTTTGTGCGGGCTCTGTCGATTTTCAACCCGAAGAAATTGTTTGGTGATTCCTTCCTAATTAGCTTCTTTGGCAGGAACGTAGCCGCCTCGCAGCTGATTACAACAAGGAAGCCACCAATTCTACAATCCTAACAAAATTATATTTTTTTATTAGATGAAGAATTAACGCTAAAAGATCCGCTGACATGGTACAAAGTCCACAGAAGGTCACAGAAAAACCGCCGTTACGTAACCACAGTGATATCATCAAATCCAAAAATCACAAATGTGTTGGAGTTAAACATCGGCGTGGACAGGAACTGTGAGAACAAACGAGCAGATGAAGACTTCTGCAACGGGCCATTAGTATCAGGAAAGAAATACAGGTGTGTCCAATTAACACTGCATTTTTTTAGTTTGTGTTCACGTTTACTGTAGCATTCAATCATATCATTAGGGACTTAAAAAGATACACTACGGCTGCTACTGCGGCTACTTCGGCCGTGAGGGACTAGGCTGACAACTCCGTTCCCTCCACAAACCTCAAACAGATTAAGATTTCGCTGTACGGCAACGGAGTGTTCAGTATCTACGTGTCTTTACAAAAATCGATACGTTCGACTCTATTCTACTTTCATACGACAAAGGCTTGATCAATGACAATGATTTCCTTCTCTTGTGTCGATCTTACATCTCCCAAAACTTAAGATTTGCCTCTCAGCTGCTTTTAAAACCGCTGTAATTCCAACCACAAAACAAAATAAGCTTAACACTGATAAAAACCTCGATTTCAGCACGTGTAGGGTGTTCGTACAATGTGATAAGTCCGAAAATACACAGCTTTCAATTCTAATAAAATACATTTTGAACAGCTCAGCTTAGTGGATACAAAGCTTTCTTATCTGCGGCTATTCAGACCGGTCAGTAACATGACTGTCGCTTACGATAGGTGTTCAAATTTTTCTGTACAAATGGCAAAGAAACAGTTATCTTGGAACGGATTTTTATGATTAAGTACTTTATCTTTGAACTAGGCCGTTCAAACAGTGAAAAGAGCGTTAAAATGAGAAGTAAACAGCAGGTTTATACTCACATAGTGAAGAGTACGTGAAACTAGGCACTTCCCCGTTGTAGAAAGCAAGGCTACGCCGGAAAAGCCGTAGTAGAACACGCGACATGACGTCACCGGAAGTGATCTTCATTATTTGCCAAGTAGTTAAATTAGCAGATTTCAATTCGGCCCACTTAAATGTTTTACTCACAAAGTACTTTTTAAGCTTCGTTGCAGTTTATCATGGAGACTGAGAAATTGTCGTTTGGTTCGCAGTTGCAGACGTTTTTGCAAAGTGGCGACCAATATTAGTATGGAAGATGTGTTATCGGCTCATCATGTGCAAAAAAAAACAAAGCAAGAAAAGCAACCGCACGTGTTTTACCTTACGCAAGTTAGTCTGTTTTCCCGCGCTTTTCGTGGGTGGTATGTTTCCTTCTTGTTTTGACTGGCTAACTTGCTAAAAAAAACTCTATTCCACGTAACTGACTGGCAGGTTTTGTCGTGATTACGTCAGCTGTAATTGTAAGTGTAATTTTTAGGCTATATAAAGTAGACTTGATTATCAGCCGCTGTCTAAAGGTGGCCCAAAACAGTTTCCAGCACTAGATTTTGATGGGTCGTTATAACTACTTTTAACACTTGATGCTACAATCATGATATCAGAAATTCCCAAATATTGGTGAATATGTTGTTATCATTTTCGTAACACAACAGGTTACTATAACAACAGTATGACCTGTCAAAAACACCCTAAATTACAGCTTTGGGGGCTTATAATTCAAAAGCGCCACGATTACTTTTTTAATTAATATTTGAAAAGCGTGATAAGAAGCAATTTCTTTGAAAGTTTAAAAAAATATTTAGGTAGCTAGGTTTCAGAGTCACCTTAATGTTTCGAAAATTTAAAGTGACTCTGAATCCTAATGTTTTTAAAGTTTGCCAAAACTTACGTCTTAACATGCTTTAACAACATTTTTACTCTTCTAATAGATTTCAACTGCGCGCTTACCTGAAGTCCACCGGGCCATTCCAAGATGTTACATTCCAGGATAGCGGTCTCTCAAACCCCCACTGTACATGTAAGCGAAACCTGACCAAAATATATCACGTATATAAAAACCTACCAGATATGCGTACAAGATTAATCGATAACAACATACAGGTGTACTACTCTCTCGTCAAGGGACAAGTGAGGGCAGCTTATTACTTACCGTTATAACTGATTTAAGTACAATTAATCCTTGATTGTACAGTTTTCCTTTCACAATTATCGCAACTATGACCCAAAATATGATCAAAAATCTTTCCAGCCGATGGTTTTTCCAGTAATCCTGGACTTTTTTACTGCACTCGTAGTTAAACATGCAAGGCGCTGTCAGAGGCCCCTTTTGCTTCAAGCGCGAGAGAACAGGCCTGTTTTTGGCTACGCTGAATTTGACCCTCCTCCGCCAGGGACCAACAATCCTTTCTTTGTCAGATCATTTTGGTTTCATCTTGCGGATATTCCCTCACCTTTGCTGGGAACTGGTCTTTTGCTTACATTTGAGTTTCGCTCCCTTTTGTGGAAATATGATAAAATAAACGGCCACGTCACAAGTGCGGGCAAATTATGTCCTATTGACATT
>CM042748.1:31941261-31946261 GCA_022496165.2 Catalaphyllia jardinei | reverse complement strand
GGGGCAATTCTTAATATCTAAGGAGGTCACGTTTGTAATTAAATTTGTGGAAATTTGGCTGATGAACTTGGTAGTGTAGTGATTTAAGAGAGACAAGAGGAAACTGAGGTTGCTGATCCGATGTTGGGTGATTACTTGCAAATTTTCCTTTTTCTTTATTTTAGTAGAGAAAATTTTTTTGATGGTTAAAACATTTTCCAAGTGTCACGAAAATGACATCGACCTTTTAAAAAATGGACAACTGCGTCGCCGAGGGGCGAAATTCGGTAAGAACCACATGGCTGCTGCACATCTGAACGAACCGAGCAGTGCACAAGTAAACGAAGGTAGATGAAAACTAAAAACTAACAAACTTATGAAACACTTTTAGACTATGCATAAAAGCCCGTTAAATTGAAGCTCTTGCTGGTTCAGTTTCGTTTGTGGCGCTGACAGTACCGGGCTGACTAATCCACGAAAGCATGTCCAAGTCACCAAGGTGTGAAAAAACCAGTGCACAAATTAATCAGCAAGAAGCACATGGCAGCTACGGCACAAGTGTCTAACAACAAACCACCGAAGCAAATTTTAAAAATTATCAAATGTAGTTTTGCGAATACGTGCATGGGTGAGAAAACATGGAAGCCTGCCAAATTCGCCGAGGTGCGAAATTCGGCAAGAAGCACATGATAGCAGAAGAAGTATACGACAAGGCTATCAGAAAAAAAAATCAATTTTTTGTGAGAATACGTCAACGCCTGTACTAAAATAGAAAATTGATGATTTTTTTTCGTTTTTGAAGACATGCCTGTCCACCGAAATATCGTAACCGCGGGGTTATCCATAATTATGACAGACGACAGTACTATCAGAAAGCTTACAGTATAACTTATTTACAGCGAACTTAATTGACATTATCAACCTATTTAACGACATACATCTACGCAACATTGCAATAAAACCGTTATCATGCACTTGCACTCACCTGAACTGGCGTCGAAACTCGAAAAGGAAGATGACAGTGCAGACCTTCTTTGTTGTTGCTTTGTTTCAAATTGAGGCTCTACCAATGCGCAGTGCATTCTGGTCAGCCGAAAGCGAGGCTCTTCCACAGCGTGGAACATTTACTGGTTCGCTGAAAACGAGGTTCAACCACAGCGCAAAGCATTGTGGTGTCCTGAAAGCGGGGCTAAAAATCATGGTAAAATCTCAAGTTTTCCTACTCTTCTTTTAAATTTAGATTATAAATTGCTTGTCCCCCGATCACACAAACATTTTTGTTTACATGCACCTCAACTAGAAGCCTAAGCGACCAATTTTATCAAGTTTGCATGCTAACAGTTTGTGACCTGTAAATTCTGTTAGGTTACGGAATGTTATAATAGTTCCGACTCTTTTGAACTGAAAACTGGAAGCACATTGCAATCCTGCACTAATTTGACATCACAAATCTGTTGAAAAATCTGTGTGTTTACTTGGTTCAGTTCTAATAGCGTTTGTCATGATGAAATAATAATTTGTCGCTGCCAAGTCGAAGGCCAGGACGATTTGACTTGTTTTTCGTATCTCCTTACATGTAATTAAGAGAATTCAAGAAAAGGTTGCTGTAGTCGTTGTTTAGTAAACAAGCCTGTGGTTTGTACAGAGATGTACTCAATGATATAGATTACGTGCAAGGTTAAGTTTGCCTGCAAAACCTGTTGTCTACAAGACAGCGCGCTGCGTTTGGACCCAAATGTGCCTTTTAACTTCACCAGTTCACATCAAAACAAAAGCGAAGAGTTTAAAATGATTTCTCTAAGCTAGCAATCACCTTCCCAGAAACTCCCCGAAAATTCCCTCGCGGCACGAAATCGGACCAGTCAAAAATTGACAACCTCGTTCCCAGGCTCTCTCTCCTGCCTGCCTTTCGTGGCGTTGAAAGAAAGACGCTCGTTGCGGCTGGTCACGTGACCACCTGCGACACAAACTTCTTCACGGAGGTAGAGTCGACGAATAATTTTTGATGGTCTTAACTGAAGCGAACGAAAAGCGATCACTGGTCTTAAACCACACATTGGCAAATACACCTTTGGAAAAGGCCATTTCCGAATTACCTCAGGCCTCTTTTTCGAAGCGAGTCTTGATACTTATCCTTTCATATGCAAATCAATTTTCAATCATACGCAAATTAAGCTCATTTTCATGTGAATGAAAATTGATTCGCATATGAAAAGATAGGTACCAACCGACTCGCTTCGAAAAAGAGGCTTGAGGTAATTCAGAAATGTCCTATTCTCCAGTCTTAAGGGGGAATGGTACCCTATAATATGGTGATTTTCATGAAAAATTGAATTTCTTGAAAATACAAGATTTAAGACCCTTGAATACTTGTCAAAAACATTTTGAAATGATCTTGACAAATTTTTCTCTAGATCAGATGACGGTGTGAAATTCAAGGAAAGTACACAGTGGTATAAGTTATTTTACGTAGCAACGGCCATAGCAACGGCTGTTTGCCATAAGGACGTTACCAAAAATATGGATTAGTTTTAACATATTTAAACGAAACTTTGAAAAATAGCTTTGAAGACATGCGAAACTCGATTGGCATAATTAGTTGTGAAAGGTTTTCCCTCCAAATGCCATCACAGGCTCATTCATTTCCCTTATGAAAAGGAATATTTCCTGAAACTGCAGTAACTTTCCACAAAATAGAACAACCACTGCACACCCTCCCTCAAGATCCAATCTGAATCCCCTCCCGCTAGCAGGAAGTGTTGGCGTCAATGCTATAAAACACTACCTCAAAAGGCTGTGGCTGGTTGCCATAGCAACCATTTTGAGTGGAACCTCCAAAATTCATTTTCTGTTCATGGGTGCAATAGCACACAATTGATCTTTTTTCACCAAATTTAAACAAACTTGGTTTATATATAGGGTACCATACCACCTTAATTAGAAACCAGTCCCAGTCCCTTCTCGTATAAACCATCTCGCCTCATTCTTCCTGTCAAATTTCGAGACTGCATTAGACTGCCAGCAGTCTAATGCACATATCGGCCTGTTGTATGGGGGAGGTGGAGGCGGTTCCTGCGTGGTGTAGGGAATTTTAATAAGAGCTTTGCGAAAATAACACATTCATGAATATTGCTTCTGGACTACATTGTGTCAGCTACTTAGGTATGGTATCGATGTATAGCTTGTTGTGTATGTAAGTAGTTATAAATAGACCATATTCGTATATTCACGGTATTTGACTGGAAGTAGAAAGAAATAAGTGCCATTTGAATTTGTAAGACTTTCCGCATTAGCCTCAGTTCCAAGCTAGTTAGGAAGCAGTGTGGCCGAGTGGTTTAGGGCGTTGGATTTGAAGTCTGCAGGGGCCCGTTTCTCGAAAGTCCCGGAAACTTTTCGGGCCAGAAAAGCCATTTTCAATTAATCTGTATCTAAAAACAAAGGTGTATACGCCTGAAACTTCTTGTATGAAGAGACCCTCTGTTCATATTATTAATATCTGAATAAAACAGCTCTGTAATCATAAGGTTCGAGATTTTGCAACGGCTTTCCGGGTGCGAAAACTTTTCGGGACTTTCGAGAAACGGGGCCCAGGTCCCTGGTTCAAATCCTCCACTCTACTGCTTTCTGGATTTGTTCTATGTGGTCCCGAGTTTAACTCCTCGACCGATTTGTGTAAATAGCCAATTGATTAGCTTCCACCAGTTGGGAGTCTTAAAGTGCATATGACCCGAAAAATAAGTCATTTAAAAAATACACTCATTTAAAAGGCTTTTCAAAGTAGAGTAAAATGGCGTTTTTCTTTTTGTGATACCTTTTTTGTTCCAGAGATATTCAAGTTTTCCTATAATGCAAACTTGGTCACTGATGACGTCACCGGTTGTGCAAGTACAGTGGTGTGACACAAAATTAAGGCTATCTCCGCCTATAATGAAGCAATGCTATTGAAACTTAGCAGGGATGTTGCACCTTACGAAATATACCAGATGGTGTACATTTTGATGTTGTTATGGCAACATGCTCGGTTCCAGTCTCCTGCCTCTTCAAAATTAAATATCAACAAGCCAAAATACCTAGTCTTGTCTAAGACGTATGCCAGTCCCACCATCATTAGGTCGCCTCTTTAACATTTTTAGCTGCATATTATGCCCCGTGCAGCTACAAATGGTAATATTTGACTTTGAAGAGGCACGGACTAAAACCGAGCATGTTGCCATTGCAACATCAAAATGTAAACCATCTGGTATATTTTGTAGGGCGCAACACCCCTGCCAAGTTTCAATAGCATTGCTTCATTATTGGCGGATATATTCTTAATTTTGTGTCATAATTTTGTGTCATGCACAACCGATGACGTCATCAATGACCAAATTTGTATAATAGGAAAACTTGAATATATAGAACAAAAAAAGATATCACAAAAATGAAAAAACGCCATTTTACTCTACTTTGAAAAGCCTTTTAAATGAGCGTATTTTTTACATGACTTATTTTTCGGGTCATGTGCACTTTAATTGTTTATGTTCAATTCGCAATATTTAGTTATTTATTTAGTATCTCCAATTAGCACTCAACACTTAAATAATAATAATAATACAATAATAATAATAATAATAATACAACTTTATTATTATTATTATTATTATTATTATTATTACATGTTTGTATGAAATTTTAGAAATAGTGGTACAGGAGAAATATCAAGACACCATTCTTTGCCAGGATTGAGGCATTTTATTCATCAATTTGTATAAGCATACTACTTATTGATTACAAATAAATAAATAAATAAATAAAGTTGTATTATTATTATTATTATTATTATTATGGAGCAGTTAAAACTTTTGTATTTTATCTACAATTAGTATAAATTTACCGTAGTCTATTGTGAATTCGTGAATTTGATTGGCTAAATTACCGTTTTCTATCTACTGTTATAGTTCACCACTAAATTTTCTCCGATTCTTATTGGTTTATATTGATCACGTGACGCGATAGTGTTCATCCGCGGAGGGCCACTATCA
>CM042748.1:31909181-31940861 GCA_022496165.2 Catalaphyllia jardinei | reverse complement strand
GAAACATGTCTGATTAAACAACATGAACTTTAAAAACATCGTTTGGTTTATAAAGGCCATATCTTACTTCGTGCTGCTACGAAGCCTTGGTATTATTTAATATTATTATTATTACAATGACTGGCCCATACCCTAAAGCCCATCCGTACGCGTATGTGGCTGTAGCTTTACCGTGGACCACGCCAGCGAGGTGGCCTAATCATACAGTGTCACAACGAAATACGCGACCTGGAGGCGGAGCTACTAGATATGGTTTGCTATGACGTAGCAATTGAGCCCACTTTACAACCCTTTGCCGGGGGGGGAGCTCAATAGGGGAGCGAATACAGCACCAGATGCCCGTCTCGATGTGCACTGTCGTGGATTCTGAGGAGAGACAACAGGCCGCCTTTTTTGATGTACGGATATGTACGGGTACTACATGACAGTAGACTAACAGGAGAGAACATGGCAGGCAAATAAAATGACTCACTTTGAGCTCCCAGGCCCGATGGGAGCACGTGGCATGACGTAATATGACAGTGCCTGGATGGCTTAACAAAACTACGTTGCTTTACTCCAAGGTGTTCTTCTAACAATGCATGGCTAGCACAAGGGAAATGTAATACAACGCAATACTTTACAATACCTTGGAAGAAATCAAAGCTGCAAGGTCTTCAAGATAGTCCGTAGTTGCCCCTTAACAAAGATCAAAAATACAACATATCTCGTGATTAGTTGCAACAGTTCAATCAAATGATTAAAAGCCAACAATTGTTCAAACCGTCCACCAATTTTAATTAAAAGTTCCTTTTAAAACTTTTGAATGTGACCTGGTTGAGTTTTACATACGAATTTCAAATATGACGTGACGTGGCACAGCTTGAATCTCAACATGGCATGACCTGCCGACTCTTTTCTTTCCTTTTAATGACTAATTTGTCTTGTCGGTCTTTAAACGGTCGCTCAAATATTATGCGTTACGCCAATTAAACCTAGAACGTTAATGAGAAGAATTATTTTGACTAATAATTTCCCCTCCTGCTCAAATTATTTCCCAGAACGAAATCTATCAAAGCTCTTACTTGTCATATCTTGCCTGAAACGCTTGCTAGTATTCGATGCTAGGTTAAATAAAGATGTCAGTTAAGATCAGTCATATTCTCGTTTTTGTTAAATGGTAGGCAATCTTGAAATAATAAACTTCTGGTTCCATTCAACGGCCATAAATAAATAAAGCATAGAAAGTACAATGGGGTACCCTCGTAATATTAAAATATGCCAAACGCTGTTTTAGGGACAAAATGTTATGAAGCGGAATGGTACAGCATTCCTGAATCGAAATTTCAAAATTTGAAGCAGATGTGTTCAAAAAAGTGAAAAACACCAAAATAACAAAGCAAATACCCAAGGCCTATGCATAATAAATAAACTACAATTTAGAAGAAACCTAATGCAACGGAAAGTAAGTTTTAAGCCACTTGTAGGAATTAAGTGTCGGACAAATCGACGCGCAGATCATAACTCACGAATTTCTCAAATACAAATGTTTAGATTAGACTGAGGTTAACCCTATATATAAATTCTTCAACAGTCAATATCATTTTAAATAGAACTTTGTTTCGCCGAGAATTCCACGTTAACACTTAGGTGGTAAACCAACAAGTCCATTCCTTGAAATCGCAGCTTGAAAACTCTTTATCCATTTCACGTGATCAGAACTCACAACTCTCAGTGTCTTAACTGAACAAGTATGATGACATCTATCAAGTTTTGTTTTTTCTTCGAACTCCGCCTATTTACGTCTTTACAGCTTGCAATTTCCTTGTAAACCCTGACGCTCATCCAGACTTTTTTTTGTTAAAAAACGAAGGTAATTTAATCAGCGAGCCCGCAACGAATGGCTTTCGAGCGCCCATACGCAAACCAGTACCGCGGCTTCCTATTGGCTAGAATTTCGCATGAACTTTTCCCACGGCTTTTGAAGTTCTTACGTTAATTATTGACCATAAGGCAACTTCTTGCTAGGGAAACGTAATGTTTTGTCTTAGGGTATGTGCTGTGTTGTGGCGGAATTCAGTCGCAATTCTACGCAGACTAACGTGTTAGGGAATTTTCAAACGTTTCTTTTAGTGCGAGACTGTTTAATGGGACAGTTTCTTAAACGTGGAATGGTTTTGCAATAAGATGTAGCTTAGAAGAACTGTGAACTGTGTCAGGTAAGTGGAAATCTTGTGGAGTGCACTTTGCATAAAAATGCTAATAATTTATGAGGTTTGTATCGAAAATTACTTCAACCACTAACAAACCCGAGAGATTATTTAAGTTCTTCCATAAGACAGAAACCTTTCTTTACTTTTTTAGTATGTCGTTTTACGTTACTATTCAGATGTTCAATCCACTGGCTTGATTCTTTCTCTTGCGCAAAGAAATATAATAATTGAGAAAATATTTCATGCAAGTTAAAGATAAACGTTCACTTTAATAATTTAACAACATTTTGAATAGGAAGGAGAATGCTTATGAAGTCGAGTTCTTTTCTATATTTATGAGAAAGCAATAAAACTATTTTTCCTCGTATAAAGAAATCTTGTATTTAATTCGTAGAAAAAAAAAATACAAAAACACTAACTGCAGCAAATTTTTCTATCCCGTCAGTGAATGCGCAGAAGACTTGAGAGAAACGCATAAAAAAATTACTAAACAATTCTGACTCATAAGAAAACAAATCAATCGCAGCATTGTTTCAGTCAGTCACCTCATAGAATTTCGCCAACAAACGCTCCGTTCACCAAAGATTTCAGACCTTTAATTTTCAGTGAGGTAAATTTTAACGAATAGCATTCACATAATGTAATTATCAGTATACATATATTCTTTTTCCTGACCTAGCTATCACATGCTTTTGCAGTCTCGTTTTTTTGAACACACAGTATTATGATCTTGCCAGAAATAATATTTATATCGAAAGCTTATCTCTTTTCTCGTATCGATCAAAAATCTCAACAGCAGTCAGAAGTGATTCTTGTTATTCAGTGTTCTAAACAGTGCTTAAAATATTGTACCTTACGTAACAACAATTTGCATGTTACTAACTCGAGCCGTGTCTCCTGATTGAACTTTTATTTCTGTTACCACGGTATATTTTAGCAATAACTTTAATCACTACTATTTTGACATCGTATGTGTAAATCAAAATTTTAAACTACAAACCACAAAACAAAAACATCATATTTAAGCATGGGCTTCAAAATTTTAATTACAGCGAATTTTCTCGAACCCGCAGAAGTTGACAGTTAATTCTATCATTCCTGGTCTGATGATATTTGCTACGAAAGAAATAACAAGATAATTGTTTTAATGTGTAGCATATATGAAATTTTTCATATGTGAACCGCGGTTATAGATGCAAGTGAATAATGATCATCGCAGTAAATTTTCCAATTTAAGCACCTGGAAAGAAGACGCTTGAAAAAAAAATCAGGGCTTCAACGGGATTCGAACCCATGACCTCCATCGCACCGGTATCGCGGAGGTCATGGGTTCGAATCCCGTTGAACCCCTGATTTTTTTTTTTCAGGCTTCTTCTTTCCAGTTGCTTAAATTGGAAAATTTACTGCGATGATCATTCTTCACTTGCGTAATTGTTTCAGATAACCCATGAAAAAACTTAAGAACTAGCTTACCTAGTACAGAGTTCGAAATTTAATTTTGAAATATATATAATACCTTCTGGTTTCAGTATAAATGATTAATAGAAACGTTCAGCTAATTCAGAGACCAGATAATATTGGAATTGTCAATATAAATTGGTCAATTTCAAGTTGCGTGGTCGTGTTATTTTAATTTAACTTACGCTCCCAGTTGGTGCGTATTTTTTACCACACCGTTCTGCGGATAAATATCAATATAGCATGACAGAGCCGTCCCTGATTGGCTAATAACAATAGATAATAACATATTGAAATAATAATAATTTATGCTTATGATAGAAGAGACAAAGTCAGTGAGCGAAATGCAAGCTCATGTTATGTCTTCCATAGATTTTCGGTGGATTTTCGTGGTACCCGTGAGGAACAGGAGCTCAAGTAAATTAAGGCAAGGGCTTAAAAAACGCATCAAATGTTTTCCGTCCACACTACGCTGGAGGAATTTGAAAACGTAACAATGAGGCCAAATTCAGACGCCGTACTTCATGATCACATGAGCCGAATCGAATGCAAATGAGAAAAATCCTTTGTTCTCCCTCATTAGCATTCGAGTCAGCTCATGTGAAGTACAGCGTCTGAACCGGGCATCACAGCTCATTTTGGATTTGAGGAACATTCGGTCGGGGAAATCACGTGGTTGTCTTGACGCCCGCATCGTTTTCGAAAAGCTCCGTTTTCAAAACGTTTCCCGTCAGCACGAAAACGAAAATCCGGCGTTTTCAAATTCTACCGCGGTTTAAAGAGCTCAGCTTTTCATGGATTCGCGTGGACGGGCCTGTAATTCTTTAGCGGTCGTTATTGATCAACAGAGCTGTCTGATAAAGTGTTAAATGTAGAAAATTATTTTACCGCTTTATTTTCTTCTGTGTTAAGCTCGGCTACTGCTGTCGTTTTACTCTGGCCCACCAAATATTTACCAGACATGACCATACACGTTTATACCATTTTATTTAAATAAAAAGCAAAAATTTCTTTATATTCTTTTTTGCCTAGCATTCCATCCTTTGAAATAATTGCCAAGAAATACCGTAAATGCTCGAATTAGCGCCCCGGGCGCTTATTTAACTTTCTTAGGCGAGAGAGATAGGCGCTACTGATTCGAAGGGGGCGCTTATTTTAAGGGGGGCGCTTATTTCGTTTATCAATTTTTAGCTTCAAAATGACACTGTCTTTATTTCTATTTAAAACCAAACTGCAACATAAAAATTCAAAAATCTTATACAAAACTACTTTTTTACTATTTCTATTAACTATGTTTCCATCAAGGAAATGAGAGGCAAACCCGTGCGACTTAAAAAGGACATTATGTTTATAATATTTAACAATGTCATGCACATTTCATAAAAAGAAGCGTATAGACTGTGTACGTCTCGTATACCAAAACTCATTTGTTTTCTCGAGGGAGGAGGGGGGGGAGGGGCTTATTTGAAGGGGGTCGCTAATTCGAGCATTTACAGTAATCAAAGCCTGAAGTATTGGAAAAAAAAAAAACAAATTGCGATACTCACGGTTACGTCACCTATTGTCATTAATGTTCAACCAGAGGATTATTGGCTGTCGACACAAAGGATTCTTTTAAAAGACTTGGTTGTAAACAGTGAATATCGCAAACGATTGCGTTGGACCGAAATCAGGTTTAATTGGGTTCGATTGACTTTATCAGGAGAGCTATCCTCCGCTTAACTAGATCTTGCAAAAGGCCTCTATGCCCTTTGTTTATGTATGTTTTAAGTACTTGAAACATGTAAAACAAAAACTATCCGCCTGACTCCTGCGAAGGAGTAGTCTCTCTGCAGCCGTTACTTGAGTTGTCACGCAACACTTCTCCCCGCTCGCGTCGCGTGACAATCCAAAAAAAACGACTTCAAAGGAGACTGGCGAAGGATTAGAAATAGCTGTTTTACTCCTTCATGTGTGATTGTAAAGCCCTACCGGCATGGACTGTCTGGATGGGGTCCACTCGACAACCTAAAAAAATTTAAACTTTCATCTGCCAGGTGAAAAATAATTTGTTTTCTAGCTGACAATCTTCGGCCTGAGATCTGCAAAAATCATACTGATAGCTTAAAATCTGGGCTGAACTTCAACGGATAGCTCGAAACTCGGCGAAAATTTACCTCATAAATTGTATTACAACGCTCATCCGCACAACTTGGAAAATGGCAGAGAAAAATAACTGAATAGATCAGGCCATGGTGTTTGTTTCTAGACAGGACAGCTGAAAATTGAATTGCGACAAGCTGAGCCGATATTGATCGATCTATAGCGCCACAACATTTTAAAGTTTTATGCCTACTTATGTCGAATTGCTTAGAACCTGAAATAACATCTAACCTTCTTGTATGAAAATTTCCATTATTGTCAAAACAACACACTAGCTTACCTTTCGGAAATTCTTTTTAACTCATTCACGCGCGCATGCGAAATCAATCAGTTTTAAAAATGGGGACCTTATATTTCGGAACATAGGTTACTTGCCAATGTTTTATAGAACTATACTTAACTATAGTTAACCAGACGCCGAGTCAAATAAATTTTTATTGAGTTGTGAGTCATATTAATTTACAGTTACATAGTCACAAACGCCCCAATGAGAATTTTGAAATTATTAACTTTATTTGAAGCAGATGAAAGGAAGTCGCAACGAAAATAGCAGTTTCCCGAATAATTTACGTTGTGGGGTCAAATCAATCGACAAAGTGACTGAAAGTGGCCAGGCGGACTTCAATGACTCGTATATACTGGAAAATAGATTAATTCTTGTGAAAAAAATGTAAGCACTTATCTACCAGTCATGATTGTTTAATCCACTCGCAACTTGGAAACACTGTCTGACGACAAAATCATATATTTATGTAAAGACCCGGCCTTTCATAAATATAAAAAATAGAACAGGTTTGCTGACTAGAAGATAGATGAAGGTGATGCGGCTCATGGCATAGAACTTTAAAATACCGATTACGAATGTCGAATATTGCTTTCTTGTGCGATAATTTCGATTAGAAAAGTGATATTTGTTTTGTTTTTTTCATCTAAGACAGCTGAAAAACGAAATGGACGTATTGGTTACATATAATTTTTCTACTTTTATTTACGTAACAGGAAATTCATCTTGGCAGTGTGACTGTTCTCCATTAGGACTGATACCTATCACCAGCGACTAAGTCTTCTAAGGACAAGAAGGTGAGTGACTTTCTGATCTTTGCAGTACCTAGCTATGCAGGATGACAAACAGACATAATTTGGTGTCACATAGAGTGTTAAAACTCTATTTCTCACATCGGATGCTATCCTCTGATCCTGGCCATGGGACCGTTGCATGTGATTTACTAGCTCAGTCAGCATTTCAATTACATTTGTTTGACAAGCTAGAATAGAATGAAAAAAATAAATGTATCAAAAGATGTGAAAATGGTACACTTATAAGGTGTGGTTAAAAATGCACAACCAGAGTGAAAGGAAAGTTATAGCCACAGAAAGCGCACAAAGGCCGCAATCTTAGAGGGAATTAACCCTATAACTACCAAAACAAAACAAAAATTGAGCTCAGAAAAGAATAATATTCTGAGCTCAATTTTTTTGTTGGTTATTTCCCTCTACCTTTGTCGCCTTTGTGCGCTTTCTGTGGCTAAAACTTTCCCTTTCACTCTGCTTGTAGAAATATATCAAACTCAGTTGAGAAGTAAACCCTGCAATAGTAGTTCGTCCATGCTATCGTGGTTTCTTTAAGGGGACGAATTACACCCAAAGCCTATGTTGCCAGAGGAGTCGGGAGGGGAAGGGCTGAAAAATCCATAAAGTAACCGAGCTGATCTCAAAGTTATCAAATTTAAACAGCATTTAAACAATAACAGCCAAATTTCAAGAATTAATTGTTACTAAAATCTATTGGAAACATTTTGGTTTGTCAACTGTTTGCTCACATATTGAACGGCGTTTTGCAAACTGCATTTCAGATTTTTGAACACGTTCCACACTTTTCGAGATATTTCAAAATTATTATAGCGTATAGTTCGTGTCTCTTGATGGTTCGTTCTGGTTCTTGTGAATTTCAGAGACATCATGATTTTAATAATTAGTACTGGGATAGGAATGAGCGTATGATCTACCTAAAAAAAATACAGCTCTCTTATCAGCACAGCATAGCAAACACCAGGTAATCAAGTTTACTGGGTGCAAGTTACTTAAGCAATAGACCACAAGACCACTATGGTTTATTTACAGGTTAACGCACTCAGTGCTCGTGAATTATGCAATGAGTGCGTTAACATTTTTATTATTCAAATTGAATACACTGCAAACAAAAATCGTCAAACTTTCAGTTAGCTGAAGCCATGGTGTAATCACAGTGGTGTACTGAATTTACACCACGGCTATTACACCACAATAATGACGTCAAGGAGGTTGTTTTCTCACAACCCAGTGTCACGTGGTACAAATCAACCAATCAGAAAATCGGAATTCGTACAGTGTATGAAAGTTGAATAATAAAGGCTGATAAACTACGCGGGATGTTGGTAGAACACGAGCATCACTGATCTCATGATTTACGAATTCTTCCAGTGTTCTACCAACATCACAAGTGGTTTATCATGCCCCTTAACTATATAAACCTGTGGTCTATTGCTTTTATATAATAATCCAGAAGACGCGCGATTTTTCCATGAGTTTACCGGCACAATAAACCATAGCTGATTGACCAATCAGAGCGCGTGCATTGATTTGGTTATTATATAAAGTAAGATCAGTGATGCGCATATGCATGAAACATTTTCTAACTCTGGAGAAGGATTTTGAGACACTAACTGAACAGAACGTGATTTGACAAATGATCAAAAGAACGCCTGCGCAAAGCTCACAACGTATTTTTTCGCAGAGCCTTTAATTTTTACTGCATGGCCAGCGACACAAACAGCATGGGGCTCCTGAGAGAATCTGGATGGTTTGCATACCAGTGTTTTGCAGCACTTTTTACAACTAAACTAGAAGTTTTCGCTAACTCAAGCGACAAATGCTGCATATATTTCAGCAGATCACAGAAGAAAAGCGAAAATCTACTACATCGATAACAACTAGATGATAGATTATTCTAATTGCCGTTTTCTTTTCTTCTCTTACTTTTTCAAGCTTCTTGAATTAACTAACCAAGTTTTTCTATTTTGCATAATGAAGAGAAACTAACAGTTGCGGAAGAACATTAAAGCATTCTAGTGCATTGTCCTGAAAAAAGCTACGTTCAAATGTTGTTTTGAATCTTGTTAGTTTACTACATTACAAGGTACGAACATAAATGACTGTTTCCATATTAGGTAAGATGGCTTTGTCTGTCAATTGTTAATAGTCAAGTGTTCTTTAGAAATGTTTGTCAATGGTGGCTGCATCGAACAAGGTGTTTATCTCGCTCAGTATTAGGTATAAGGGTAAAATTAATCCCCAGCAGGGGTTAATGATGCTATTATTTCTCCCTTCGAAAAGAGCATGCCACGGGAGCGTATGACGTCCATTTTTTGATATCTACTCAGGGTGATCTCTTTAAACAGTCCATTAAGTACTTCAAGGCATAGACTGTTTGATACGATTTGCAAGAATCAACATAACTATTATTTTTTTCACCCTGTTGAGAGGAAGACAAGGCGAAATTTAAACGTTACGTAATATGTTTGTGTGACGTGGGCAATCATGGAAATGAGATAGAGTATTAAACTTAATTTGACCAAAGCTTAAACCTTATTCACTTACATTTGCTTTCAAGAAAGACAAATGAACGCAACATTGCATCACCAAATACTGATTAATTTTATTTGTTAAGTGATGTCTTCCATTTCACAGTATGAAACTTTTACAAACTCTATCAATACTTCCCTAAGCCTCCTCAGAAATGCAAACACTCCTCAAAGCGGATAGACGAGTCAAAGTCGACTTAAACAAAGTCCAAAATATATGTTCCCTTCAAAATGAAAATATTTTTCAAGCCCTTATATAGTTATCATTTTATAATAGACCTAAAGAATGGCTTAAAAAGGCAACCATTGTTTTTTGAGAGCGTTGCTTTAACAAAGACTGTTGTGCTTCACAGAGGGTGCTGGAATTAATTGTTCATTTAAGTAGAGCAGGTTCTCACGCTTTTAATTGTATTGCCTTTTTTGTTCCTTTCGTCAATGAAAAGAAACCTAACGGCTGAGTGACCTCTATTGGCAATTTCGCATCCTTATTTATTGAAATGAATATCATTTCTTGTGCCCCCTACAAAAGACTTTACAGTGTATCGCGCTGTAGATTTTGCACATGATCCAGTCCTTGGGGTGAGTGTGGCACAATAGGATTCTGGGACTTTTCAACTCGGTCAGTGAGGTTCACGTCGACAAACGTAACAAAGCAACAGTTGGAAATGTGCCCACTGTTTACAGCCTGTTGTATCTATTGTAGTGATGCCTATTCTTGAGAAAGTTGACAGATGTTTGTCCATGTGAGTCATCTTTGTCGACGCCTAGTTACGTGAAAACTCTGAGAAACGCTCTCCGCTTCGAATCGATCTAAAACGCACCATGCGCCTGTTAATTATCAAGCGACGTCTGTTTCACCTCTTGTTATGATTTTACAAGTGTATACAAGCTTCTGTTTCGATTGGATCAAGTGTTGTCTCGGAATTTTCTTTGTTCATACGCAGTACGAACGTTCATCTCTTGCCGGGTGTCTTTCGTCCAATGCCGACGAGGGAAAGTTCAATTGTTATAACTCATCGACATTCGTTCCTCTGCCGGCGTTAAGACCGCGTCCCTAGAGACAAACAAAGTGTGCGCGCCAAAGCACAACACACGAACTTAACCAAAAGGACAAGTGCATTTACAAAACGTTTTTTTTTTTGTTTTTTTTTTTGTTTTTTTTTGACACAGAGACAATTTCACGTCAGAAAAGGGACAGGAAGCTAAAAGAAAGCTTTAAGTCATGAAGGAATGGTCGAAAACCTAAACAACAAACATAAACGGCAAGGGGTCAGTGGAGGTTGCCGAGAAGAAATAGAAAACAGCAACAGTTTGTCAAAGTCGTGTTAACTTGTGAGGTAAGTAATAACCCTTTTCTTAATTATCGACCTTTGATGGTGCTTAAGCGACCTTTAGTGTTTAAGCCCTTTTATCAGTTAGGCACACTTTGTTTACTTGTTTGGCGATCGCGCGGACGGAATATAAAGCCCGTCACCTTGTTTTCTCGTGGTTCTTTTATGAGTTTTGACTCATACCTGAAAAGGGCTTTCCGTGCAAAAACATCGGTATGCCCTTAGGCTGCAGGGAAACCAGAATAAAGCTCTCAAATTTATCTATCTCAGGCCTGGATGACTGAAGTCTATTTGGACCCCCCCGTCGAGAATAGCTGCCATTATTCAAATACAGCAGTCAGAGGCTCGCCTAAGTAAGTTCCGTCATCCATCACGAAACGGTCATTCTCTCAGCTGGGCGCCAGCCTGAGTATATTGTGACTGATGCAAATAGTTTTGCAAGGGGCGAGAGGCCATGAGCCAAAGTACCGCTAATTGCCTTTCTCTTGTCGTCATTCGAAGAGCGCTAAAAGCACCTTATTAAAAATCGCTTATCTGATACTAGATCTTTCAGTTTTGACGAGGTGATTAATGTTACCTTCGATAGTCCAAACGTCTTGTTTGAGTCAAAGGCTAGCCATTTTGAGGGTCACCGCTGCATACCGCAATCAACAGTTGCACATGTCACAGGAAGATTATATAAATCGTACATCTAAGGACTTTTTATGGACTCTAGAGCCATCATGTCTGCTTAATCGCCTGTTTAAACTCATCTGTCTTAACTAATCACCATCACGTCCATAAAACAGAGTTAATAAAGAACGAAACAGTATGTAAACAGATACCTGTAAAGCCTACCAACTCAGATTAATAGATCTAGTAAGATACTATTCTTGGCACTCAAAATGATTACTGGTGCAAATCGAGAAAGGTTACAGCTATTCTGCCATGTTCAAGCTAATTGAAAGGAAACCTGCACAAGAACCCTGGGTGAATTTATTAACTGTTAAGAAACAACAAACTTTATTCGTCACCCTTAAATCTAGTAACCAAATAAACAAATTGGGACAAAAAAATGAATGAATATGCGATTTTAGGTTTAACAATACCAGACAACACTACTCTTCCCGATAAATCACTCGTTCTCAGATCCTAGTTCGAGAACAATGCAGCTATGATTAATTGACTCTGAATAATTTACTATACCTGCAATAGTTTCGTGCCGCAGTAGGTGAATAGCATTAAAAGTCATCTAATCAGTCCAGAAGAATCCAGAATCCAGAGAAGAAAGATAGCCAAAAAGATAATTTCCAAATCGGTTTAAGATCGATTTTTATCAAGACGTATGCAAATTGTTCGCAGATTACACATTTTTTCGCCGGCCAGACAGTAGGCTTGAGAGAAGAGACAATTGACACGAACGAAAACACTGTTGACATGCCAGAGAGAAACAAGTAGATGGCTGTTTGGAAAGTGAAGGTGCGCTTAATATTGAGCGAATGTAAGTCTTTTGTGCATCTTTCACTTGTAAGCATAATGTTTCAAGAACTGAATGTTTACGATTTGTTTATGAACATGTTCCATCGTTGTGGTAACAACAGCAGGACTGTAGATTCGTAATATGTGATTGACTAAAATGTTGATAAACGTAGACAGTGAAGGATAAGTTCTAAGGAATCTGCTTTGCCCTCAAATCGACTGAAAATGAGGGATGAGATTGAAGCCATGAACCAATCTGTCGTGCCAGTGACATGCATGACGAGTTTCATGTTAATCGAGAAAGCGGGCTCCACAAATTACGTCCACTAACCAGAATATGTCTACACTAAATGAGTCTTGTTTTAGATCAATACATGACCGAGTTGCACAGACCAATACCCAGATCACATTCACATTGAATTCGCTGGCGCATTTGCTGGGCCAATACCGACAGCGATTTAATTAGAATTGAACCCCTCACGTCAGTGGCTAAAGACGAACAACAACAGTACGTGCTTCTACCGCCAAGTAGAAGTCCAAAAGGGGGCAATTCGTTTACCACATACAAAGACAAATAAACAATCCTGGTCATTTATTTTTCGAAACATGCGAAGGCATTTACACATTCGTCTTGTAGAGTTAGTGCATTAATTGGTACTATTTTAATTTTGGCAGTTAGAAGTCCAAATATCTTTAGCAGTCCACGTTTTACCTCAGTCATAACACAGTCTAAGCAATGGTGTCCCGGATGTTTTGGCTTAGTCCTTTCTGCGCCTTGAATAGCGAAGTATCAGTTGGAAAATTACTCTTACACAAAGTTGTGTTTTAACAGAACCACTAGAATCTTAAGATTCTTTTAATACGACAAAACATCACTCAAAAAATTTTTGTAGGTTTCGGAGTAGTAAAACTGATGTGCTCTACCCATTCTCGCATTAGCAAATCAGAGCTTTTGAATTTTTGCCCTTGATTTGGGTACATTTTGCTTTACAGCTGTAGTTTCGTCGTGTTCTATAAAAATATGAAGTCATTATTCGATAATTTCTTTGGAACCAACGTGATTGGCAAGTGCACAAGTGTCCCCCACGGTTGGTCGATTGATAATCATAGTCAGGCTGGTATAGATATCTTATCGCCGTGTTTTATCATAGCTACGACGTTAATTAAAGGAATTTTTCCGATCAGTTCTAAACTAGACTTGTGTTTACCAGTACGGAGACGTCGTAACCTGACATCATAGAATTGCAGACCGGGCCACTAAAGTGTTAAATAGTGTTGAATTCGAGGACATTGCAGTTCCAATTTCTTGCCTGCTGAAGCCAAACCACTGTAAACTAACCACCAAACAATTATTTTCAGGGGAAGTTATGTTGTTCAATACTTCGGGAGCTTGCCGACCTGGCAAAATATTTGTAGAAAGAAGAGTTGCAAATGTTAATATTGGTAGGAACAAACTCTGCATATTGGCCCTACGAACTGATACAACTGAGCTACACGGAATGTAATTTATCCCTTTCTTCGCGCCACTAACTGAACTTCGGCATCGACGAATTTTTTTAGTTTAAGGTTATCGTGGTTATTCAATCCTGAAGTAAATTCAAACACAATAGCCTTAGCCCATCTGGTGATAAAAAAAGTGAAAGTAAACCAGAGCCAACTAAAGAGTTGGTGAATTTTAATTCGTTAGTGATGCTGTTTTATCGATAAACTCGATGCCGACATGCCTCGTTTGCAAAACGCGTCCGGAGTCAGGGGTGATCTTATCATGACAAAAACTCTTCGTTTAAATGAATTTTTTTAAATGAGTTTTTTTCTCCAGATTGACTATTATCGTAAGGCCGAATTCATAACGTCGCGTTTCAGTTGTGTTAAATCCGAGAAAACTCGCTGAAATGGCCTTTTATAATTCAGTCCAATTACCACACAACGAATAAGTAAAAATGTTGCTTCCATGTTGTATAGTTACGCAAACCAAGCAAATCCAGCGATAGCTTCGTGAGATTAAGATTAAGATTTAATAAACTGAGCCTGATATATATCTATATAATGTGTTAGGATCACTAGTAACAAACACAGCTACACGCGCTGCATCTTATTGTATACTAAAGTGGTCGCACATTTTTGATCACCTATTTTCCTGTGACCACTAAAAAATATTCACCCTAGGAAAGCTTTACGCTACTAAGAAAAGACAAACAGAACTTCAGGAAAATAAATAACATGTTGAACGGAGAGCCGCGGCTTACGAAGATTTTAATGCGAAAAACCCTCAAGCGGTTGTAGTGATGTTTTGGGGACTTAATAGGAAACAACTAAACTCCACTGGCTGGGAATGTACTCTTTTGTACCTTGCAAAATGGTCTTATACGGGCTCAAAATCAGTGCGGAACACTTTAAAGTTGCTTGGATAGTCAACATATCTCAATATAAAGAGAACCTCCAGCAGAGTTCATTCAGTAAACCTGTCTGAAATATTTGCGTAATTGGATTCTCTCCAAAGACGGACCTTGTCTACGCATTGGCACGTGCATGCCTGTAGGGTAACATCTTGTATTTCCCCAGCGTTGAGTAAGCTTCTATCATTAATGTTTCAAGATCGGTTCAGCCATGGTAGCTGAAGTGCTTCCAAGAACAATATACAGTTGATACGCAAAACGATACAGTTGCAAACGATTTCAATACAAAACCAATATAAACTTTTTAAACACCCGAGATTCTTGGATTGCATCAAGTTATTTGTGTTGATAAAAAGGGCCTTAATTGTGTCCACTAAAACCGCAGAAAACTTCTAATCTGTATTTTATCAAAAATCGGTGCTATTCCGGCTTGCCTTCAATGATTTCATCTCTACTAATTCCACCGTCAGTTTCGAGTAATCTTCAGTGAAGATATTGTGTGTACGATTCTTGGCAATTATTTAGCATCTGTTTTAGCGAACAACTAAAAGTTCTTTTCAGTTACCCGAGGCAAGCTTTAAAAGTGGTAAGGTGATTGAATTGCTTGAGTATCTCTCTGTTATTGAATTTTCAAACTACGTGCAAGCTTATACCTCGTAAGAGAAGAGTTGACACTAATTATTGAGTTGTAACAATAGCATTAGCCTACGCAAGCAGATGACACGAAGTGTACATTATGAATCGAACACTTGTAAGCCCTCATGCAAAGTTAACCGCGACAAAGCGAACTTTTTGACGTTCATTCTCAGATTCATATTACCATGACATTGAATTTGCTGCTATGTTCAGAGCTGTCCTTGTCGCAGACTAGAAACAGACTCTAAGTCTCCGCCTTTAAAAACATTGTAAACTAACTAATGATGTATTGCAACTGAGTCACTTCTGATATCTACTACAAGTCAAAACAAGGGTATGTTTTATTGCAAATGTTTTGCACGACGAAAACATCGTTTCCTATTTTGAATAACAGGAAGTCAAGTAAACCAACACGTTTTTACATAAACGTATGTTGTTAATGTTTCAGCTGGAAGCCTCGCGAAAAATTGTAAAAGGAGCGAAATATCGTTCTAATATTCTAAATTAGGAGTAGCATGTTTGTTTTCAAAAAGCAGTGCGCAGTTACTCAATACAATGCAACAGTTTCTTTAGCTTTCACGTTGCTTTAACGACTGGTCAAGGGCTGTACGGCTCAAATATATTTTCTTTATTTACATTTTAGTATTATCCACTAACCAATTCTCTTTGCCTTTGATATCTTATTTCCACTACAGAGCATTTTACAGTTTTAGTTTTCATTTTAATAGTTCAAAACCACTCTAGACCCATTATTCAAACTCCAATTCATTGCGCGCTCCAGGCTTTGAAAATTTCACCTGTCGTCTTTCCCATTGCGCAAATGCCGTTTCTTTTTGAACTACAACTTAATCAAAATTGCTTGTAATTATTTTGATTCTCGCGTGAGATTTGCCATGTATTTTAAAAAGTCGCTGTAGCTAACTGTATCTTCGTAGGAGAATCTTAAAAATGCTTTCTCGCTCATGAAATGTCATCTTAAATTTAAGCCATGCAGCTAGTTTAAAGTCTGGGGTTAACCTCAACTCACACTTCGGCGGCGTCTTTGGGAATCATAGAATGGATTTTGAATGATGAATTGAACATGGTTTACATAAATAATCAAAGCCACGGGCAAATATGTGCCACACTCTATAGATCTATGCAACATTATTCAGACCATTCACAGATTAATCACTGTAAGATTATTACTCGAGCAGGTACTTAAGGCCGAATTTCTTATACAGAGTTATTCGGCGCATTTGGTTGTAATTGGCATTCGTATTAAGGGGCTATTAAGCCAGCAACTTTCCATTGGAGCACCGCAAAATGAAAATGAGCTGGAAATAGTCCAAATATGCAAGAATAACTGCTGTGAGATACAGTCTCTTAGCCTGGTATGGTAAATTGTCCCCGGTGGAAGTCAGGTTGATTTAGGCAAAGAAAGTGTAGTTTTGTTAACTTGGGTTATTACTTTAAAGAGCAGGACATGGAACCAAAGAAAACAAAGCAAGAGTTTTACAGAGAACGCGGTGATTAGGAACTGCCGTGGAATCTACATATTTTGAAGAACTTCCCGACTGGCTATTCAGTCCCATTTAACTGTAAGTTTTTGGTTCGTTATTAACTAATTATCTCACTACAGTTGGATATATCACAAACGATAAAATACTCAGACTTCATTTAGCATCTTCCATCGCTAATATTCAAGTCAAAGTTAAAGTTTATTAGGGACTTATAAACATACAAAGTAAAATATGCACTGCCCGGAGTATTCAATAAGCTTCATAAAAGTTAAAGAGAAGTCAACTGAAGTTTTTACCGACCTGAGCAATAACGACAGGTTGGCTTGCGCACAGGCATAAACAAAATTCCACTTCAACACAGTGCAAAAATGAAGATTTTTCCTCTATTCCCAGTCATTTCGAAAAGTTAGATGGTCTCCTTCAATTGTGACAATGTCTAACCACAGTTTGGATTTGTATGTTCATGACATCTGAGCGAAGACTTACTAAGTTCTAAAAGTATTTCCCAGTATCATAATTCGTGATGTTCGCCTCAGGCCAGGACATGATTCGTGCCACGTTCGACTAAGCGCGGTGGGTCGACTTGTGGCAAGCTTGCATCAAACCCTGTTGCTGTGTGTAATTAGAACAATTATCACTGAAGAAAAATACATTTTACCATCATTACAGAAGCGAAGGGTACCTCCGTTCGGTCGGTATCGACAGAGCAGTCGTTGATCGTCGTTTAGTTAGCATAAAAAGTTAGCCCCAACTTGTTTTTAGGGAGCTTAAAGCCTCAAGTTATCTTTACACTTTATAGTCTAATGTGTCGTGATGATTTCGACTAAAATAATGTTTTGCACAATTGGCGAGTAAATGAGAACAATTCACTGCAGGTTAGGTCATGTTGATAACCGCAGTTTACTTTACAACTGGAAATGTTGTGTGTTATAATAAGTGTGCAACAGGAAATCAGGAGAAAATAAGCTCGATGTCAGCGAGTCTTCATGCGATATTTACTGAGTTCCCTCGGCTACTCTGCTAACATGGCAGAAATAGCATTCGCAGATACCGTAAGAAGATAAAACACCACGCAATTTTTCCTGTTCTTGGATTCTATCGAGGAACTTGAGGTTTAGAGTTATCTGCATTTCACAGCGGGCAGCCCGGTGGACTGCGGCCAATTTGCCCCGCTTAAATTAAAGCATCTTGCCGCGTTATACAAGAGTTCGTTATACAAGAGAACTGCAGCAGAGAATAAGTGTTGAATGACCACAAAACTGTCTAGTTTTGTCACTTATTGTCTCCATTTAAAGGGTCATTCATTTGTGGTTAGTCCTATGCACTTGTAAACCAACGAATGCTCAAAAAATATTTCGACATAAAGTATTTTCGAAAATTGCGCTACATCTATTGTAAACATATGGTTGAAAACTATACCTTAAACTTTAACCCGTTACTTTAGCTCTCAGAATTTAATATCACTGCTTAATTAACGGAGAAATCCAGCCGGCCGATATTCAACAAAACTAACTTCCTTAAAGATTAAAGCAACATATGTCACTCTTATTAGAGAAAGAAATAATTTAAACTGCTCTCACGAAATTTCTTTTTTGTGTATTGATGAGATTGAGAGAATTTGCCCAAGGCCTTCTTTCAGTCGAGGCAAACTTGCTTACACCGCGCGTAATTTACTGAACTAGACTGCTGTTTTTGATGTGTTAAATAGACTGTAAACGGCAAGAAAGACAGAAAAATATAGAATAGTCATAACTTTGTATTATGTCTTTCTGATATTTCCTCGGAGCAATTTCTTTGTCCAAATTATGTCAATATGTTAAAACCCGATTTTGTCTCGTAAACGATTTGTCGACATTGACATTTCCTGTGCCATTAGAAGAAAAACCTCACTAAAGAAACAAGAATGTGAAATGATGTGATGTAGCTGGGCTGTTTTAAGGGTTTCCACTGGCAGAATTATTTCAAAAGAAGGGAGAACATACTGTAATAAACTGTTTTCATTTACTCTATATTTCAGTGACATCCCCATATGAAGAGGGCATTCTGTGAAACTAACTTGAAGTAGGTTATCAACTCTAGTGCGGACAGAACTTCGGATCCATGTAAAGTTGTATTTCAGCTGTTGTGTTCTCCAGCGCTAGTTTTTTCGTTTCAACAAAACTTAAAATACATGTACATGTAGATAACCTTGAAAAGGACGACCAAAATTCTGAATTGTAAAACAACGCAAATCAATAAACCACTCTTTAGAAAAAATGCCACAGATGGTACTTGTAATCAAACAGTAAACAAAAACCAGAACGAATGTTAAACGTCTTCCTCGACTTCAAGATGTTTGTAATTTTGAAAAAAGCTCGAGCACTAAAGAATTAAACCCTATAACAGTAAGATTAAATAAGAAATACCACAGCTGCAAATAAAACCTTGACGTACTTTGTAGCTGATAAGATTTTAAATCCTCTGTTATACTTAACCTGATACTTAAACAAAGATAATTTTGTGACGACTTGAACCGTAGAATCAGTATTCAACTTGTTATTTTTTTTTTGAGAATGTCATCAGCGTGATTCCACTTATGGCCCCCACACATTAACTGAAGTAAGTAAACTTGCCTACTTACGTTTTTTTTTCGGCCTCGACAAATCAGTATACGTTCTGTGGCCAAACAATAACTAGCAAAATTAATCTTACCTTTAAGAAGATATCTGGGCGTTTAGTTTTAAAACTAAAAAAAAAATTGATTCATTTGTTGAGAGAGCTTTTATGCAAAGTTTGCTCCGCGAAATGTCACAAAATAAAGTTTGAAGCAAAATTTATTTTCAGCTTTCTCAAAAAGTGAGATAGAACTTATTCTGTGTTGTCATTCTTTGAGAAAACGGCATATATTTCAACTGAAAGTCGATCCGTTTTATTAATAAGGTGCTTTTAACGTTGTATTGCGCGGGATTGAGAACTTAATCCTCAAATTATTAATTTAGTAGTAATAAATTGGGAGTAACTACTGATCATGACGATTGTGATATTGGAGAACACTCAATCCTTACTGAGATGATTCTCAACAAAAACAACCACCTGACAGCGACTTCGAGTTTGACATCTCAACTCGACTCGTCACAAATATGCCTGGCTTAGTGAAAAAACAAACTGAACACGCGGTATGTTTAAAAATAATGACAAGAGAGAATACGGAACAAGTTAAAGAAGAATGCGACCATCTCTCTTCTTTCTCAGTTACTCGAACGAGGAAAAAAAGCAAAAACTTAACCTCAGTGACAGAAAGCGGAAGCTAAACATGTCCTTACGAAAATATGAGAGCAGGACGCGTGTCTCGCCCCTCGCCCCTCGCCCCTCGCCCCTCGCCCCTTTTTCGTTTTTTTTTTGTGGGGAGGGGACAGGGCGATTTCACTTTTGGCTCCTCGTTTGACCATAACAGAGCCTATTTATGGTCGTATTCTGAAAATAAACTTTAAAAGCCTTTGGAGGTTCCATTTCTTTAACATTCCCAGTTATTTAGTGCACAGGCAAGCGTGCTGAAATGTGCTTTGTTGCAATTGGTTTAACGACTGAAATGAGTGTGATTATTTTGGGGTCTACTGGTACAATAATTCTTGCTACTGACCAATCACCGCTCGGGCTTAAGATTACTTTCTTTACAACATGCTCTCTCTTGTCAGTGAACAGCTGTTATAAGCTTTAACGAGAATGACGAAAGGTCAAGTGCTGACGGAGCAACGCCGAAGACTGCGCCCAATAAAGAGGCGTTTTAATGACCACTGGACATGGCTGCCAAGGAGCTCCGTCAGAATATTGTTAGTAAATCACATTAGCCCATTCAAACCCACTCAACAGACGGTTGAATTGTCCATCTCCAAAATTGTCTCGCGCATGTTCGGTTCCAATTACCAAATACACAATTTGTCTCTATACAAAATACTTCACCTTAGGTCTCATCTATATAAGTCTACAGCTGATGAACAAAAAGGCTTACTATTTACTGAGTAACAGGTCGCCGACCTGTTATGCCACGGTGGCATAGAAGTCCATTAAGTGTGCTCGAGTACTCAATATCTCCCATTGACTCAGTCAATTACATTCTTATTGCATGGTGTTTTATCTTGTTCTTGATTGGTTAAAAAATGGCGAAGAACGCCGGCACGAATTTGTCAATACATACTATTGAAGAGAAATTCAAAGTAATTTCCAAGTTAGCTTACATTTCAAACTTCGATCGTATTGGACGGTAGGCGAATGACCTTCTTCAATTAAAGCTCACAGTTTTCCGCGAGCTGTGCTCTCCGAAAAATGTTGGCTCCTTGGAACAGATGATGTCCGAGGACAAATATTCGAGCAGATTTCCACGCTAAATGGAGGCTATTGTTTATATATGTGTACACGACAGACTATACGGAAAACAAGGCTTGAAAAAAAACTCCGGTTGTCAGCAGGACTAGCCGACTGTCGCTTGTCTCCTCCAGAGATGTCTGCGTTCGCAAGCTTCTGCAGGACTGGCCCTTGCTTAAATTAGAAAAAAATAGTTCAGTCAGTAATGTGAGCTGGCATTGTATTTTTTGGTTTTGGCTCAGTTGTTGGTATATGAAGCTTACAGACACAGAAATTGCATCGAGGGATCGGCCTTAATTGCTACAAAGTTAGCGAGACAATAATTCTATGCCAAAGATTTGACATATCTCACAAATTCCGTAAATATTGAGGCTTGGTTATCGTGGGAAGAAAGTACCGACTGTTTACAAATATAACTCGGACCTTAATTAATTGTTGCGTAGAGTTTAATGTCGCAGGGAGATGCGCATTCTGCATGATGATAAAGACACTACAAAATTAGCACATAACTTCAAAACATTGGCTAAAATGACAGGGACGACAGATAGGCAAGATGATGCAAATATTTAAAAAAATCGATATTTTCCATAGATAATTTCAATGTTCAAGTACCCCATAACCTTTATTACAAGCAAATCATAAATTTGCGAAATTAATTTCAAAAACTTTCTACTTATTGCTTTTTTTCAAAATTAAAACTGCGGCCAATTTTGGAGACTGCCTAATGGAACGAAAAAGTGGTGATGTTAATCGATTCCGTTTTCATCACTCAAAACTTTTACTGATACGCATATATATTGCCTCATTTTGTTAAAATAATTTTCAGAACAAATGAAAAAAAAAGTATTAGAGTCCCTTTCATTTTTATCCTGAGTTTATACTCATATATGCGTCAGACAAAAGCGATAACAGTTTAAATGCAAGGCGTGACTGAGAATATTAATCTTCAAGACAAACTGTGAGATTCGAAAACACTTTAGCGGTTTTAGATAGAGGTGCGCAATTTTAACTCTCAACATTGGAAATGCATTTCGTTTAATACTGGGTGATTTTGATGCTTTGTACAGAAAACAATTAGCAATGGAAGGAAGACCGGCAGAGCTTCGACGAATTGCCGCTGTCATATTTCTACTTATCAACTTCGGAGTCATAATATCAGAAAGTTTGGTCATCGGTAAGTAACAATTTGGAGAGACATGAAAATATGGCATGCACGAGGCCAAGAGATTAATGTTTATTTTGAACTAATAAGGTTGATCCACAAAACAGTAAAAAGCATGACTTCTTAGAGATCAGCATATCGAAAAGTGCGAGTATCAGTCACCTTGCCTAATCGTATAACACTTGGTTTAGATATGGCTAAATACAAAGCGAGCGAGAGTTCATTGGGCAAATCGCAAAGGGTAAAAGAATATCTAAAACCAGCGTGATAAGTACGTAGCGGGTGGGGGGGGGGGGGTGGAAAAGCAAACGTCTTGCTTTGACACATGACGAAAAAACTTATTTTTCGGATACAAAAGTTATGAAAATGGTTTTAATAGCAATATCATCCTCTTATTTAGGGATGGCATAACCGTGGCGTTAATGTGCGCTGGGCAGTTAAGGACTGCCTGTAATTTTGCACGCTGTTTTCATGCATCATGCTTCACTATCGAAATTTTTGCCTTGAAATTTTCGCTTTCTTTAACTCATAATGTCGAGAATTGGTCGCAACATTAAGTAAAGAAGTACTGGCACAGAAACTGAAGTAAATTCGCAGCACATGTACATTCAGCAAAAAAAATAAGAAAAAAAAAACAGGAAAATACAGTGCCAATTCAAAGTGTTTTTTTCCCCTTTTTATTTTGAATTTTAACCATTAAAAAAGCAAGCTGCAGCTACGGCATGTTTACTAATAGTAAGAACTTTTCCAATTAAAATCAACCGAATCACTGAAAGGGTGAGAGATGGAGCTCATGTTCCACACTTTCAAAGACTCTGTGAGCACTGTTATATAAAAGTAGGAACGAATAAAGCATATGCGTCCGAAAATTTCTCACCCGGAAACGAATTTCTGAAAAAAAAAATCGCGAACTATGATTGACTATCTAACAGAAATTTCCAGATTCTTTGTTTGAAGCCGGCTGCATCCCCTCTGGGGAATAACACTTGTATTTCCTTCTCTGTCCTTACTAGATGACCCGCGATCCACTGTTATCTGTATAGCAGGGAATACATCTCACAACGTGTCGTTCGAAAAGGACATCACTGCCGGAGTATTTAGCTTTTTAGACACTGCCAACAGCATCGAAAGCTGCGTGCGTAGAGCGTGCAACAGAAGGGATGGGGACATGACATTTCTGGTGGGAGAAAGCTGCTTCGTGGTCAGATGCTATTCGACAACTTCGTGCAAGATAGTGAAGCCTTCTTCCCCGAGTAGTGTCGACATTTCTATCACGCCTTACACGTGGTTTGGTAAGTTACATGCAACTCACTGAGCTTTCATGCTCGACAAAGTTCCTCTCTCTCTGGATATCACACATCTCTAGTCTTCGTTACAAGCTTGTGTCAACTTTTGACAACCGGTCTAACTGATACAAAAGTTGAAATTATAAATGTAACTCATTCTAATGATCATGGAGAGATTCCACGCTTTTCTTTAGCACGTCATGATCACAGCCTGTACCACTGCATCTTGTATCACCTGTCTGTCGTTATTTGTTGAACCAAACAAAAAATAATAGCCTAATGTTGCCTGGTTTTAAGGGTGGAGGTAAGAGTAACTAGAAGTTCTCATTCTAACCTACTATTTCGTTTAGATGCAGCGCCGGTTTTTACCGACCTCCCGAAGGTACTTGAAGTCCAGGAAAACAACCAACGAGGACAAATTATCAGCAACATTTATGGGCAAGCAAGGAGCCGTTGGAATCAAAATGCGTCCATAAAATACACCATTATTCAAGGTAAACTAGTAATTAACAAAATTTCTGTTATAGCTGGACGTGTTTTGTCACGTCAGTGTCACGCAAAGTGTTCTTGGATGGGTCAGTTGACCCCTGGGAAGGGGAACTTGACACGGGGCGTAGAAAGACAAACAACCGAAATAGGCATAATTGTGATTACGAGACAAGAACTAAATGGCATCCTTACGAAGTATGATTTGCGTGAAAAACGACAAATAAGAACTCCTTACTTCCTTTGTATTCTAGGGAAAGTATTCTTGCGCGGTGGGAATGATATGGCAGGTGGGAATGATATGGCAGGCCTTCATCCAGCCCTTGTTATAATTTTTTTAGATTTACCCTGGGCCCAATTGCAAGCCACTTTTATAAACTAGTCATTAACGAAATGCAAAACGAGCCGGTTTATCCGAATCATCCTTTTTTTCCTCCTTAATCACAATGTATATTTGTTACAGGAAATATTGGCGACGCCTTCGAACTCAGGCACCATCCGCTCGGGCAAAGCGCGTCCTTAGTGGCGACCAAGAGACTGGACCGAGAAACAATCCCGTGGTACAACTTAACAATCTTAGCAAAAAACACGGAGGAGAACAAAACAAGCACTACAGTGCTCTCGATTAACGTAACAGATGACAACGATAACGCTCCAGTCTTCACGCACACTAATTACTCCGTGACCATATTAAGTAATCGTTCTTCAGGCTCTGAAGTTTTTAGAATTAGCGCAACGGACGCCGACGTGGGTGAAAATGCGCGCATACGTTTCTCCTTACTAAGCCACCAGTCATTATTTCGGATGCTGTCAGGCAGCGGAACGATTTTGCTGAATCAGAAACTCAGAGTGGATCGAAGACGCACCTACACGTTAATCGTAGCGGCGAGAAATGGCCCGCACAAGACCATTTCTTTTGTCTCAGTGAAGGTTCTACCAGTCAACGAGTATAGACCATTCTTTGAGAATCTACAATACAGGATCAAGGTCTCCGAAGCAATGAAAGCAGGGAACTCAGTAATAAAAGTAATGGCGAAGGATTTTGACTATGGCACAAATGGAGAGCTGAACTTCTCCATCATAGCTGGAAACACGTCATATTTTAGCATTGAGAACACTGGTGTTGTCAAGACACAGATGTCTTTACTTGGTCTCGGGGGTAAAAACTCCACCTTAACGGTAGCTGTCAGTGATAGAGGCGCACCTCCAAAACGAGCCATGCACATAGCGAAAGTGTTTATCATAATTGAGGCGATAAGAAAGCACAAAGTGACATTTGATTTAAAAGAGTACCACGTGACAATAGCAGAAAACACTCCAGTTGGCTCAACTATTCTTACTGTTCGCGCCGTCTTTGGAAGAGCGAAACTGGACGGAATAACCCAAGCCCAGCGAAGGCTTGAGAAGAAATCTAAGCGAATCGTTTATTCAATTGGAAATGCCCTGGGTAACCTGGGCTTCACTATCGGTAGACACACTGGAGAGATAAAGACAAAGGTGAACTTGGATTACGAAAAGATCAAAGAGTATAGGTAAGTTATAGCTAGTGAGGCCGGGACAGTCATAGTGCTTTGACCATGGGTTAATACTCAAAACATCAGCAAGATTTCACCACAGAAGCTTTTAAAACTGGTAACAAAGCAAGTCTAATACAGCATTGGAAATTTACTAGTTTCAGCTCAAAGTGATTATGTTTCACTGCTCGCCCATCAAGTTCGCTGATTAAACTTCTCGAAGTTGACTTAAGTTGACACCAAGTCCGCGAGGGGACGACTGGTGACAAAAGGAGACGCTTCTGTTCGTTACTGTTAAAGTTTCTCACAGACTGAAAATGTACCTTTGAATTAAGAGAAAAAACCTCCTTATCACCTACAAATTCAAATAAAGCTGCCCTGAGACATGCGCCGAATTTGATAAACGAAAATAAAAGAAGCACGTAATCACGGCATTTATTAAATACGTATTTCAGGTTTAAATCTGACAGGGGTTTCCTGTTCTCTATGTTTTGGGTATGGCATTTTACTTCCACAGTGCCTCAGGAACACGAATGGGTAGCGACGACAAAGATGATATCCTACAGTGAACTAACATGATGCCACCCAGGAGAGCAAGCCTTGATGGTCTAACTTGCTTCCTGTTTTAAAACCCGAAGCAATTAATCTCACAGTCGACAAAAATTCTTGTGTTAAAGTTTCACTTTCAAACTTATAACTATTCATCACCAGGTTGACGCTAATTGCAAAGGATACCGAGAAAAAAGACGAAAGCGGACGTGCTGAAATAGGTAAATGCGTTTTGTTAAGGCCCGTTTACTCAGGCGATTTTTGTCGCGGCAACTCGATGCAGCTTTTGTCGCGCTAAAGTTGCAACCTTAAAATCGCACGAGTAAACCAGGTGTGACTTTCAGTGCGATTTGTCGCCGCAATATCGCAGGGGGCTTCGAACATGTTTGAAACTTCATTGTTGCAACTTAAGCGCAAACAAAAACTGCATCGAGTTGATGCGACTAAAATCGTCTGTGTAAACGGGCCTTTAGAGTCAAAGGGGAGAATATAACACTACGAACAAACTTTGGAAGTGACAGAATTGAATGACTGTGCCTCTGGAACTTACCGTGTCCAATATGTAGTCTTCCTGACATGTGCCAAAAAGAAGAGAGGGAAACGAAGAGCAGCTGATACAAAAACGAAATAGCGTTTGAAGGGCTTAACGCCACTGTCTGCCAGACAGTAAGGAGTTTAAGGGTGCGTTCCTTTGCGGAGATCTCGATAGGGATCAGTGATCCAAGATCTGTCAGGATCATGGTGCATCAAAGGAACCGACGAATCCACTCTGGCCATGGATTCACCGGTTCCTTTGATGTACCATGATCCAGACAGATCTTGGATCACTGATCTTGATCCAGATCACCCCAAAGGAACACACCCTAAGATAACCACGACGGCGACGGCAACGGCAACGGCAACGTCGCTAAACAAAAAGTTTAATGATTAGAACAATAGCTGTGCACGTGCGTTATAACTCTTTGTACATTTCTTTGCCGTCCTCTGCAAAACAACAGCGTGAATTCCAAATGACCAATTCTACGTTGTCTGAAGAACGTGAACTACGACAGCTTATCTTTTAAAATTCTATTTTAAATTTATTGCGGTGTCCCAGATTCAGTTTCGCGATAACTTTGACAGTGATGAACAAAGTTAATGACTTAAAAGTATCCCGAGATTCGTAGGTAAAAAAGAAATTCAAGTCATTTTTTTAATCGACGTTGTCTTCGGCATCGCCGCAGTAGCTTCTTAAACTCCCTAGTGACTTTCGAGTGACACTGAGAGAGCTTAAAAGCTCTTGACTAGAACGTTAACTTCAGCTCGGGCTCTTTCAACTGTGTTAAGACCTTCAAACGCTTAAGTATGTGCGTTTTCAAATTCTTAAATGTGTTTGTAATTGGATGGCTAAACTAAAGCCTTTTTGCTCTTATACCATTCCAGACACGGCCGAAGTCAAAATACATGTACTGGACCTCAATGACAACGCTCCTCGCTTCATTCTTGACTCTTACCAGAAGGTAATCAGCGAGAACGCCACGGTGGATTCAGAAATACTTCGGGTGACGGCGACGGATCCCGATTCTGGGACGAATAGCCAAGTACATTACTCATTATTAAGCGGCAATGTGAATAACACATTTGAGCTAGATAACAAAGATGGAGTTTTAAAACTACAGCAAAGGCTCACACGACCTTCTGTGCCTAGTTTCTTCAATCTGACGATCTCTGCTACAGATCATGGTACACCGCCTTTAACTTCCAAGTTCGTGTTTGTCTACCTAAAAATTCGACGTCCTATCCCGAAGTGTTCCGAGAAAGGCAAACTGAGTTTTCCCCTTGCAGTGTACTTGGGAAATGTCAACGAAAGCGCTCCCTTAAGAACGCCCATTCTGCGGGTGCGTGCGAACACTGGCAAGTGCGCACCCAGAGCAAGAATAAGCTACTTCATTTCAGGACTTCGCGACCCGGAAGTTGAAGAGCACTTCGTTGTTGATGCTCTAACGGGTGTTATAAGACTTACTAAGCCACTGGACTATGAAGTGAGGAATAGGTACTCATTTCACGTCGGAGCAGTAGGTAAGACAAGGAAAATTAAGAAACTAAACTTGTTTCCTTTGTTGTCCTTTTTGAGTCGTTGCGTAACTCAACGCGATTACTCTGTTTTGTTACTGGAAAAGACACTTTACTCTCTCACTGCGAGTCCCCACCCAGGTGTGTAAATGGATATTTGGCGAATTCAATGCTAGGGCTAACCCTGTGATGAACTAGCATCTTATCCAGGCTGGTGTAACGCTCGATCACCAGACGCTGTTCGGGAAAGCCGGGAGTCCACTTTTTTGCTGCTCACGCGTCCACCCGTCTCTTCTCAGGGAGGAACTTAGACCGGAAGCGAGAGTAGAATTCAAGTTGCTGAACGGAAGACAACTATGCTCTAAAGCAGACGTCTTTCTTGTACCGTCAATAGCCCTTATGCGTGATGACATAAGCCCGGCAAATATCACCACCAAGCCTCGCTTTGATAATGCAAAATGTAAATTTTATCATGAGCCAATAACCAAAGCAGTCAAGATGAAAAGAATACCCACGTGAAAACATCACGAGGGCAACGAAAGTTTGAGCAAATGTCGCACAAACGAGGCTTGGTGGTGAATTTTGAGCATGTGACGTAATCGCGCATAAGACCTCTTCATTTTTTTATGATCTTTTCTTAGACATCCGAAACGAAAACACTCACGACACTGTTATGGTTCGAATATTGGTGCAAGACGTGAACGACAACAAGCCGGTGTTTTTCAAACAGCGCTACAAGAAACTGATAGAGACACTGCCAGAGCCTAGGACCGAGGTCGCTATGGTCAGAGCATTCGATAAGGATGCTGGGAAAAACGCTGAGCTTGAATACTTTTTGATCAGCGGCAGTGATGGCTTTTTCAGAATCGATCCAAAGTAAGTACCATTAGCTACATTAGAAATAAGAACTAGCCTGAAAACTGAGGTTTTTTCTAAAAATAAATAAATGAATGCAACTGAATCAAATGACCCCATCGCATGTAAGATAACATACGTTACATCAAAAATTGCGATTTTCTCAAATTTAAGTTTCAATTAATAGTTAATCTGCTCGGTCTTGCATAACATCGTCTGGTTTTGACCAAACCTCTGTTAAATGTTTGGTGATATGGCACGCGATTACGTTGGACACATGTTAGATATGTATATCATTTTATTAAAAACTGGATCATTGGATAAAGCAATTCGAGAGTTTTGATTGGCGTAGCCATCATGGGTTATGAGCCATTATACCACGATCTACAAACATGACGAGCATATGCGTGATTTTTTGGGCCTTTTTATTTTTATGGTAGTCTAGCTTTCTATATTTTTGGGGCGTTTTTAATAAAACAATTATTCCACTCGCGCTTGTTGGATATGAGATGATTATAGCCAACGTACGCGCCTCGTTGGCTAGCTATCATCTCATATCCAATTAACGCGCGCTCGTGGAATAATTGTTAAATATGTAATCGTGTGAATTCGGTTGCAATTACGGATTTAAAGTATTAAAGCGATATTTAAAAATTCTCTCAAAATTGCACGAGCATCAAGGCTCGTGCAATTTAAAAGAATTTTTCAATAACACGAGTAATGTAAATTCTTAATTGCTTGAGCTTTCTTACGTTAGTTTGCACTGCAGTTTTCCATAATTGCGTCTAACTCAGGCTCGCGGTAACTGAAACTTGAATTTGCCACGAGTATGGAAGAATGGATGTCACTGATTCAAATTTAAACGATAAATTAACCTGCTGTCAGCCAGTCACAATGAAATAATGTTCTCAGTTATATAGCAATTATACGTTAGACCGATGTCATAAATCAAACCGAAAACTCAGCAGCTGTAATTGAAAGTGCGCGTTTGTATTTCTCGTGCTAGGACTGGGGCCATTTCAACCACCAAAAAGATGAATACAGAGAATCTTCGCCTGTTCAACATAACAGTGTCAGTCTCGGATCAAGGTACGCCGCCGCTGTCTTCCGTACGGCAGGCTCAAGTTTCAATATTGGTCTTCACTCCACTCCAGTCTACTCTTATTCTCATTGAAACAACTGACACGACCATGAAAGTGAGGTTTAACTTGAAGTACATGGCACGTAGCAACATTGTCAAGTATGGCATCATAGTGCAAGAATACGCTCCAGAAGACAGCGAATGTAAGTAGTTTATTTTACTTGTCACTTGTTTTGGTGTAGCCTCCGAATACAGGCGCCTCTTACGGCTAGTTTTAATGTTGAGTTCTTCAAACCCTTACTGTCGGCCTGACTGTGTAATTTACTCACTCGTATCCAGTCTCTATCGATCAGCGGAAGTTCATAACATTCAGAAGAGTTTCCGGTTCGTAATACCCAATCAGAACCAGCACTATTCAAGTGACTACCCACCCGCGGGTTTTGCGCGGGCTCTGTCGATTTTCAGCCCGAGGAAATTGTTTTGCAGTTCCTTCCTATTTAGCTTCTTTGGCAGGAACGTAGCCGCCTCGCAGCTGTTACAACAAGGAAGCCACCAATTCTACAATACTAACAAAAATATATTTTTTCATTAGATGAAGAATTAACGCTAAAAGATCCGCTGACATGGTACAAAGTTCACAGAAGGTCACAGAAAAAGCGCCGTTACATAACCACAGTGATATCATCAAATCCAAAAATCACAAATGTGTTGGAGTTAAAGATCGGCGTGGACAGCAACTGTGAGAACAAACGAGCAGATGAAGACTTCTGCAACGGGCCATTAGTGTCAGGCAAGAAATACAGGCGAGTCCAATTAACACTGCATTCTTTAGTTTGTGTTCTCGATTACTGTAGCACTCAATCGTATCTTTACCTCTGATAGTCCGGGACGTAATTTTCAGACAAGGTCACAGCCTCGCGCTTCGATGACCGACCAAGTATTTGAAATTAGCGGATTTCAACTCAGCCCACTTAAAAGTTTTACCAACAAAGTACTTTTAAGCTTCGTTTCAGTTCATTATGCAGACTGATAAATTCTCCGTTGATTCGCAGTTCCAAACGTTTTTGTAAAGTGGCGACCTATTTTGTAAAAGTGATGTGTTGTCGGCTCATTATGTGCAAAAGGAACGAAACAAGAAAAGCAAGCGCACGTGGTTTTATTATAGCCTACGCAAGTTAGTTTTCCCGCGCTTTTCGTGGGTGTTATGTTTCCTTTCTTGTTTTGACTGGCTTACTTGGCTAAAAACCCTATTCCACGTAACTGACTGGCAGGTTTTGCCGTGATTATGACAGCTGTGATTTGTAGCATATATAGATTGGACGCGATTATCAGCCGCTGTTTAAAAGTGGCTTAAAACAGTTTCTAGCACTTAGATTTTGATGGGTCGTTATAACCACTCTTTATCACTTGATGTTACATTCATGGTATCAAAATACTGCCCAACCATTGGTGAACATGTTATGATTTTCGTAACGCAATAGGTTACTATAGCAAGAGTATGACCTGCCAAAAACACCCTTAACTACAGCTTTAGGGGCTTATAATTCAAAAAAGGCACAGTGAATTTTTTTATATTATTATTATTATTATTATTATTATTATTATTATTATTATTATTA
>CM042748.1:31885909-31909171 GCA_022496165.2 Catalaphyllia jardinei | reverse complement strand
TATTATTATTATTATTATTATTATTATTATTATTATTATTATTATTATTATTATTATTATAAAAGCATGGTAAGACGCAAAGTTTAAAAACAATTCTGTAGGTGGGAATTAGAGTCACCTTAAATCTTCGAAAATTTAAAGTGGCTCCGAGCCCGAGTTTGAAACTTTGCCAAAACTTGCGTCTTATCATGCTTATCAAATGTTGACGTTTTTGAATTATAAGCCCTTAAAGCTGTATTTAAGTGTGTTCGTAGCAGGTCATTCTGTTGCTATGATAAACCTATTTGTTACGAAATGATGACAACGTGTTCACCAATGGTTGGGCTGTTTTTGATACCATGATTGTAGCGTCAAGTTATAAAGAGTGGTTACAACAACCCACCAACATCAAAGTGCGAGAAACTGTTTTGAGCCACCTTAAATAAGGTTGTGTGTGATGTATGTAGATGAGCCCCGCGTTCCTTACTCGAGGAGGTTGGAAGACAAGACTCGAGAGAGCGACATAAATCAAGCCTTAATATAGAACTGCTAATAAAATCCCAATTTTTCCTCACTATTTTAAGCAACATTTTTACTCTTCTAATAGATTTCAACTGCGCGCTTACCTCAAGTCCACGGGGCCATTTCAAGATGTTGCATTCCAGGATAGCGGTCTCTCAAACCCACATTTTACATGTAAGCGAAACCTGACCAAAATATATCACGTTTATAAAAACCTTCCAGATATGCGTACAAGGTTAATCGATAAAGACATACAGGTGTACTACTCTCCCGTAGAAGGAAAAGTGAGGACAGCTTATCACTTACTTGTTAGAATTAGTTTGAGTAGAATTAATCCTTGATTGGACATTTTTTTTTGCACAATTGCCGCAAATATGACCCAAAATATGATTAAAAAAATGGCAAAAAAGTGATGTTATATTTTGGCCATTATGAGATTATTTCATGCAATATGTCTTTTGATATTATTATTCCTTTAAAGTCTGTGTTTCAAGTATAGATTGCGCCACTAATATTTCAGGTTAACCTGGATTTCAGGTATAAAATAATAAAAGGGAATCCATATTTTTCTGCAGCTTCGCCACCTGAATCAGAGGCGTCGCAAAACAAAGAGGGAAGAAAAAATTACGACGCAGTTGTGTACAGTGTGGGAACAGCTTTGGTGCTGGTCATAATACTGGCCTTTTTGAGAGGATTTTATCGATTAAAATTGGACAGAAAGAGGTCAGTATAGGGCGTTCTTTTTAATGGCCAGTTTGCAAGCTGAAGAAACGAAGGTTTACTAAACTTGAGCTCTGTTCCATCAGAGTAGACATAATTTGGAGTTGATGATCTGTTTCAACCTTTTCCAATCCACATCCTCCATGTTCTTTTCTAGTGGAAAATTTTCATGGCATTTTGAATGTTACAGCTAAACTATTATTGTGAGGTTTATTTCCTTCATCTCGGAAGAAATTGTTGTATATAGTGTTATTGCATTATCTACAGCAGCCGGTCCTTAAATTCATACCAAATGCGAATTAACTTGGGAATTTGAAATTATCGCCAGGGTCCATTCGTTCAACGAGGGAACTGAAGTTGACGCGTCAGTGTAGAACTGAAGTGACATGCAGTGTAATCTGTATGCAACTTGAACATAAACCGCTAGCTGCTGAGAAAGCTAAAATTAATTTACAATTAAATTAAATCAATTGCTCGTGTTTACCCGTAGATCAAACCAGATTGCAAATTATTAAGTAAACCAGTTTCTTCTCGGCAAATTCAGAGAGGTTGAGCAGGTGGTGTTCTCCGCTTGCGCGGAAAATGACATTCCTGATTATCTAATTATCAAGTGATTAAGTCAATAACAAATTTTTAAGTCCTACCTTAAGTCAAGGACTAGGCAACTCCCGGCTCGCTGTTAAGACCACGAGGCGTTGGTGCGTTTAACGTCACATGCGTGGCGACCTAAAAATTAATAATGATTATTCGAAATTAAGAATCAAACAGTTAACTGCTCTTGAATCTAATTTTTCGTTTCAGAATTCACGAAGAAAAGAAGAAGCGCATTTCATTTCCCATGAGCAATCCACGGTTTCAGGAGCCTAACTCGCCAGTTGAAAAGATTAAAACCCCAGGACCCGCAAAGTGAGTGAGACTAATCAATCTTACCAACTGTTGTAAAAAGAAAGGAAATTCTCCAAAGTTTGCCTTCTTTTTATCCAATCAAACACGTCATGTGTCTAGCAACAACTCTTCCGAAAACTGCGAGCACAGTCAGTTACAAGAGATTGGAATTCAAGCAAAACGCGTTGTGTCGTTTCTCGTTGTTTGGCTCTCTGATTAGTTAAAAGAAACTCGAGCAACGCGCTCTAACCAATCAGAACAAAGATGCTGTTTTTTAACCAGTCAGAGTAAACGAGTTACCTTTTCTAAACCAATGATTGTGGAAAACAACCTTAAGCCAACCACGTTTTCCACCAAGCTTTTGATCCACTAGTGACGTTTCGCTTCGAGGTCTGGTTTAGGTGGAAAATTATTTTTTACGCTTCTCTGTAATCAGCAAGATTTGGTCGTTACAAATAGTCCTTATTCATAAATTGCCAGTTAAAATTTCTTTTGTATGCATTTTAAAACTCGTCTGAGAGTAAAATTCTTTTGAATTGTCAAAAAATCGAGGTTAGTCAGGTTAATTTTAATACTCAGAAGAGATTCTAAATGGCAGCCATTGATGAAAAGTCTGCAGGGAGCAAGGTAATCGTCACAGAACGCTGCACTCCAGGGCTCTTTTTAAAGTTTATTTCCGTCATTCAGTGATTGGTTCAGTGATTAGCTATAAAAATATCTATGTATATGAAAACGTTACATCCAAACTGGCAAGCGGCAAATTTCCAAACTGTCGCGAAGTCCTTTAATTAAGCATTGATATATTGGGTTAACTATATGCATAATTGTTCACGTGACTCCTACTTTCCGATTTTAGGAAGATGGTTGCTGTCAATCACGACAAAGGCTCAGGTACGTCACGCAGAAACTTGTTTGCAACTTCAAACATTTTTAAACTAATACCGATACTAACATTCTGAAATAATACCGTTAAATCACACGGTATAAATCAAACATTTATAGCGATGTTTCTTGTTTACAGACATTGACGTCATATTTCTTTTGATATTCAAATTTGCCAGCCACTGAACAATAGCATGCATTGTTTCAACAGCCAATAAACCTCTGACAATAGGTGACGTAACGAGAAACTTCGCTATATTATTTATTACACAAGGATTTTTTCACTAAATTATCAAATTTGCAATGTTTGCGGACGGTCGATAGTTTTAGTTCTGAAGAATTTTAGGAAAATGACAAAACGTTTCCATTTATAATACATGTTTTGACAGAAACTTCTGTCATCCTCAGTTTTACAAAGCACAAAGCGATGGAAGTTGAATTTATAATAAGTAGAAAATGCTAATGTAATTAATAGTAACAACGGAATGAAGCAAAAAGCGTAAAGTGTAAGAATTACAAGACCTTTTTAGTTCTGACAAGAAAAAAAGGAGAGCACAATTTGAACGAAATTTGGTGTGACAAAAGCCAAAAAGCTAACACCTTGGCGACACCTATCGTCAGGGTTCTTCCAGAATTATAAAATCGGGAGAAAATGTGAAAGTCTCTTGTTAATAAAGTTTTAAGGAATCGAGGCTTCGCGTAAAATTTACTGTTTCTAGAGTACAATAACCTCCATGTTTTCCTCAGTTTCGCCTCGGGAAACATGGAGGGTCTCGGGGAAACAAAACTCACTGCTTCCCTTGGGGCCAGTCTTTAAGTGTTTTTTATCCTTCGCAACTCAAAGATAGAAAAAAAACTGCGAAGAAATCATCGTTTGCTTTGCGCCTGATGGCTCATAAATTTGCCGCGGTTTCAAGGACCACGACCTGATCACGTGCGAGTCGAAAGCTCGTTTTGTTGTTTGCTTCAGTGAGTTGGGAGTTGGTGAGTTTTGACCCACAGCACCTGACACGTTTTCCTCCAATCGGAAAACGTATTTGAGTTGGGGGTATAACAATAGACCTTATTCGTGTTCTCGGTATCGTACTGAAACTAGGTTTCAACTTTGGAATAAGCTGGGAGTCTTTTTAAATGCAAGTTTATCTCTTTTTAATGATATTCCCCCGCTTGAGCCTCCATTGAAAGCTAATTTCAGTCCAAAACCTAAAATACCAACATGGCCTATTTTACTCAAACTAAACAGGATTATCCAACTTACATACCCCTTCTTCCTGCAGTGATATGCTTTGACATCCGGTGTTTCCTTACATGAAGTTATTGATCCTTATAATTTCAGAGTTCAGCCACCATGACGAGGACGAAGGTTCTTCCCCAGACTCCGCACTAGGTACGTGCCCATCGTGCAACTCTGAGCCCACGCCACCACAAGAAAACACCAGGCCAGCGTACTTTACCTTTGAGTTTTAGGGAGAATTGCGGGACTTTGCGGGACTTTCCCCGAGGTAACCCTCGCACGAGTTTTCTTTTGCTTCTTCCTCGTGTTTGTTAATTTGTCTCTTCGTCTTGTTGTGGTCTTTCAGGGCATGCCCGCTGGAACTAATTAGAAAGCAATATCTCTCGGTCTTTCTTACTGCATGATCCCCAAAGGTCAGTGTCCTGCATACCTAAAACCCTTCTTTCTCTTGTTCTCTTCCTCTCATTTTCTTTCCGTTTCTTTTTATAGTTTCCTGTTTTCAACCTGTCCAGGATCACTGCTATGTGAATGACACAATGTCCTGTGGTTAACAGCCCAAAAGCATCTTGCCTACTGCTATAATTTCTCATGTAGTTCTTTCCTTTTCTTGCTGTTCTGTTACGTCTATCTGAACATTTTTTTGTCAAACTTACTTTTCCATTAGCTGTAACAGACTGAGTTGACTTCTCTCTCCCTCTACCTCAGTTAACCATCACTGGACATTTTAATTCCATCCGGGTTTTCATAGCGGAGGAAAGCCCTCCTCCCTCTCCTCCCCCTCCTCCCTTACTTGGGCTCTTTGCACTTTCAGAATCTTTCCTTTGCTTCATCTATAGCCATAGGTCAAATAAAATTAATGGCGTGACACGTCAGCTCCTATCTAAATTTTCCATTCCTCAAACGTACCCGCACTTAGGCTACGGCTGTGGAACAATGTTTGATTCACCTAGCCATTCCCATAGCGGTTTAAAACTCGCTGTAAATCCTATTCACGCCTGCTGGTTTTATCACCGTGCACCATATGATTCTGCTCTATCGTTTCTTGTTCTTTACTTGTTCTTGGCAGCCAATGCCTAAAGGACTGTGTAAGATGCAGGCTCGACCCTTTTAGATAGGTCAGTCCTCTAAACTCTTTCATCTATTCAGTTTTTCATTCTTTTCCTGTTTATCTACTACAGCATATACCTCACAATAGAGAACTTGACCCATGGTACATGTTCGTTCTTTGCTTCACCTTTCTTCGTGCACTTTCAATTCTGTTAATTATTCGTCATTTCGAAATAGACCAATTTCGATATATTAAAATTCATCCTAACACAATGAACCTCAGTACGAGGCTCTGGGGAATAAATCTCACAAACTTTGTATTTATTCCCCAGAGCCTCGTAATGAGGTCTATTGTTTTAGCCTGAATTTTAATATATCGAAATTGGTCTATTGCTTACATCATTGGATTTCACTTCCATGTCAAGTCATGTCACTTACTCCATTCCATTTTCTCCATCTAGAGTTAATGTATTTACTATTCGTTCTCCCACAATAAACCCTGCAAAAAACGTACCTCAAAACCTGAACGCAAATAAAGAATTTGACTCCTCCCGTCCCCCCTCAACTATTGCACAGCTTGGTTGTAACTCACATGCACATCCTTGCCCTAGAGTCCGGTTTCAGTTTAAAAAATGCTGACCTTATCTGTACACCCTCTTGTAATGGAACTTAAGCACAAGAAAAACCCCAAGCCTGGCGCTTGTTTAGGACATTTAGGAAAATACTTTGCAAGTTTGTAGAAAAAAACAGTACAAATTTAAGACTAATATCATCTTTAAAATGTTTCACTAGATGATGTCATCTAATCGAGTTTAAAATCAAAATTCCCTCTATCACTTATACATTTTCTACGATCGACCTTAGGATAACCTTATTCCGAATATTAAGGAATTCCGGGCTGTTAATTTGTTCAACGTAGCTACATAAACATAGATTGAAACTAAGAATTAAAGAACTGGGATGTCAGGTTTATGAAACGACTGCAATAAAAGCAAACTTGAAAATTAACCAATTCTTAGGCGATTAAACAATTAAAATTATTTCTAGATCCATCACAAGAGTGCGACCTCCCCTCTCTAATAATTAAAAAAAAAATCATTCTGTAACCCACGTATCTTTAATTAAGCTGGAAACGCGTTTATAACTATTTAGACTCAATGTCATTTTGACAACCTTTCTTGATAGAGGACTCCCTTGTGCAATTACTGAGGGGCCGTCACTAGCTGGCATGCCTCGTAGGTAGGTAAATAGCTGACGTTCCCTAACCCTTTCTTAAATCACTAACCCTAATCTAAATCATAACTAAACAGCTAAACCGAAATATTTTTTAGACTAATTAAACTTTTCTTAAAAATGTAACCTACCTACGAGAAATACCAAACCTTAAGTGATGCCCCCATTCGTACATACAACAATTAGGAAGCTTTCAAACATGAGAGCTGTTCCAAAGCGTAATCTGTGGTTACACAGGAGTTTTATCGCACGCCGGTAAATGTCACGCAACGATTTCTCTCCACGTTGCGTGACGTTAACTGTGTGTAGCCGAGACTTCTGTAGTTTCTCTAGGCAGTGGTCGCGTTTTAAGACATTTGATCATATATCGAGGCCATCGCAAGACCTGGCCAAAACGCGAAACAATTAAGTATGACCCACGTAGGTCGCGCACGGCAGACATCGCTGACTTCTTTATTGCTGCTTTCGTGCAGGCATATTTCAATTTCATCGAATTTTTTAATCGTTGCTTACGCTCTTCAAAACATTCGACGGAGGAGAGTGATCGCGATGGCATTTTTCAGAAGACGTAGACGAAGGATTCGCAGAAGGCTTTGGCGTTTACGTTGCCCTGTGAACTCGCGGTTTGAAGTTCATTTCTACGATCCTACTTGACCAGATGATTACTTTAAGTAACAGCTTCGTGTGGGAAAACCAACCTTCTAAGTACTCTTGGAATTGAGAACGATTCGGAAAGTTTCCGTTCGCCATGCTTCTGTAGTGTGCAGCAGATTGCAAAATAGAACGAGTAAAACACGAGTTTTGACCAAAAAGAGGTGTCGATTGACGGTTTTGACAGGGGCTTTTGTTTTATGGCCTTCTGACTAGATATGACCAGTTCTGAGGCAGGACATCGGTCCGTTTGATCTTATGTCATCCGCGGCTTGTATGTCCGCTGTTGCGACATAAGGGTCGCGCTTGTCTTAGAGAGTTGATGACACATTTTATGCCTATCCAAACACCGACGTCTTTGAACGCGACCCCTACTAATTTTCGAGTTCCGAAATAATTCTACGGCAGCAACCCCAAACTCTTTTTTAAACGTTAAGATTTTCTATATTAATCACGACCCTCGCTACTAGCGTAAACATAACTGTACAAGGTCAATCTTTTGACATGCACATGCTGTTCGTGTTTTGCAGATGAAAGTACCAGACCATTAAAAGACAGAAGGCGGCGTCCAACCTTACAGGAAGTAAGACTTAAAAACTATTTTAACTCCGTGGAGTCATCGTCGTGCGCATCCTGCGAACACGTGAAAATTTACTGCGTGCAGGAGACGGTCACGTGATCCATTGCCTAGCAACCACGGAAACTTGCGGGACAAGAGTGGAGAAAAGAAGAACAAATCGCAACTGCCTGGTGCAGAGAGGTCATTGATCATTACGTTATGTACGCCTTGCGTGCCTACAAAGATTATTTTATTTCCTGCACTTCATAGCTTGCTTGTTTGTAGGAATAAATTCAAGATAAATACAAGGCGACTGTAAAGTTGGGCTAGAAAGGCCCTGGTTGTCAGAGTATTAAAATACGCTTGTCAAAAAGAACAGCAAACAACGAAAGCTATAACACGTGAAATGTAACTAAGAGTAAGTTATTATTAATATTTCAAGCATTCACTACAGAAAACCAAAGTACCATTGCCTATATTACTATTAGTTAAATAGAGTAAAGTACGAAAACACTACATTTATGGACTAAATGCCAAAAATGTTCAGATATTTATTTCCCAAGTTGGAAATGTAAATGTTATTATGAAAAAAATATTGTTAAGAAAAGAGTTTCGACTGGGGGGCTTCACCCGGTTCTATATTGTATATGGCTTAAATATTTTAATCTTGTATATATCATTTCCAGGTTGTCAACGTAGTTCTTAATTATAGGACCTTACCAAACAAATGATTGTATAAATCAGTAAAAACTACGCTCGATTTAAGCAACTTGTTAAATTTTTTTCACGTGAGTTGTGATTTACCATGGGGCGGTTTGTGACAGTTTACAGTACTGCTTTGCAATGCGGAGTTTTTGAGTTCGTTCAGAGCACAAGGCATTGTTTTTCAACCAATCAGAGCACGGTATTCTAACCTTTTTACGGCAAATGCGATTATAGATATTTGTAAAGGCACTTTTCTGTTACTAAGCTCACAAGAATAATGACTTGTAATCTTATTACAGATATAATCAACTTTCAACCGTCAAGGTGTAATTTTTAAACTTAGGATTCCGGGGTTTTGGAGCTTGCAGGCCTCAGAAAGACAATTTTGTTCGTACTGTGGATAAGACCCAGAAACGTTTTTACTAAACTACGGTTTGCAAACTGAAATTGATTGATAGCTAGATCTAGCCTAGCATAATGAGCTAAGAACGCAAGGAATCTTTAATATGCGATTGATATACGCGTTGAGCATGCGTGTTTCCGTAAGTTTTGCTTTCGTTTGTCGCTCAGTGATTGGTTTTAAAAACTCGTCAAAATTGTCCTAACCGATCAAAATAAACTTATTGTCTCAGGCGACTGGTCCATGTCACTTTTCCCGCGCTTTTCACGAACTGCATGGGAGGCGCAGCGGCCTCATGGTGATCGAACATTCCGGGTTCCAAGTCCTGGCCGAGGACATTGTGTTGTGTTCTTGGGCAAGACACTCACAATGCCTCTCTCCACCCAGGTGTATAAACCCAGGTGCATAAATGGGCACCGGCGAACTTAATGCAGGGGGGGGGGGGGGGGGGGACCTGCGATGGACTAGCATCCCATCCACTCCTAATCGCGCATGTTACTGAAACCCTGATAAGCTCCGGCCTGATGAGCCACTTGGCTCATATGCAGACTTTTTCTTTTACGCTCTTTTCACTACCGTTCGATCCAATTCCTGTCTTTAGCACAGCCATCTGCCGCTGTTGCTTTAAATTCAAGAACTGCTTCAGAAACCGCTGACACTATTTTCAGTTGTAATTGCAGCCATTGTTCTGTCGTGCAATATCTCCAAAAGCAATTGTGTAATTATGACAAGCAAATTAATTTGACTCATTTAAATGCAAATTCGAATGATTAACTTCGTGATACAACCAAATAACGTTTAAAGTATAACGAAAATTGATTAAGTAGCTTATTTAGCTGACTCGAGAAAGAATTAAAATTGCAATGTTGGTGACTTGTTGTCATTTCAGCCTCTCGAGTGGTGTTTAATCAATTCTGGGTCAAACTGAAACCAGCCTCTACATCGACACGAACGAAGCCGACGATTTTCTGAAACCGAAGATTATCTACGATGCGAACATAGACATATTTCCAGTTGTCACTTGTCTCTGTTATTTTCGGCGGAGACAAGCGACAGCCGAAATAACGTCTTTGTTCGTTAGCAGGCTAAAGGTTCTCTGTATTCGCCAACAAAAACCAATCACTGCAAATCTTGGACTTCAATCAGAAGCTTGCCCGAGCAATCCCGAAAGTTCCCACGCCAATATGACGCTAACAGCGCGTAGCAAAGGCCCCAACGGTTTGCACATATCTCAAACACGAGAGCCTCACCAAAGATTTGGGTTCGCTCCTGTCGTTAAGAGGGTTTATCATTTGACAAATCAACCGCAAATCGTGTTGCTTAACACTAGAAAACGTGCAGCGCGTGAGAAACGTATTTGTTCTCACCTGATTTTGTTCCAGCACGGTAGACATTAGGGAACTTAAGCAAACCACGACGGCAACGGCAACGGGAATGTCGCCAAACAAAAGGTTTAATGAGCAGAACAATAGCTGTACACGTGCGTTATACATGTAAATCTTTGTACATTTTGTTGCCGTTCTCTGCCAAACAACAACGTGAAATGACCAAGGTTTGCGTATTTGGAAAACCTAGGCCACGACGGCAACTATTTTGGATTTCCTTATGAAATTAGTCGCTGGTGTTACATACTTAGTTTGAGCAGGTTTTATACAGATTTGCGCTCTGAACGGGTTTAGTTCCTTACGAAATTCGGGAGTAAAATTTAAATCCATTTTTTGCTAGGCGTCGTCAGTGCTTAAGTGCTGTGCTTTTAGCAATGACGAAGGCGATGGCGGGGACGACGCCTTGTAAAAAAGGATTTAACTTTGTAAACCGTTCAGTGCGCCTATCGGTCTAAAAACTTGCCCAGGCTAAATATACAGCAATGGCGTTTAATACGAAAAAAAGATACGAAAAATTAGCCACTGCGGTTCGCGTTCTCTAAAATACGTAGAACTCCGACATTTCACGTTGTGTAACATATGTAGAGGACGGCAAAGAAATGTAGAAAGAATTTTGACCCTAATCCAAGCTTGACTGTATAGTCCTGTTCTGCGGCTTAGAGCAACAGCACCAAGAATAACATTGATGAAAGGACTTCCCAAGGAAATGGCATTGCTCAACCATCAACGCAGTGAGAAAAAAACCACTAAAAATGGTTACATAAGCATAGAGAGTTCAACTCATGTATCTTAGTCTTAAGTTTTATTTATATATAACTTCGGTATATATTACAAACTTCGTCGATGGAGTAGCAGTATGTTTTGAAAATACAAAAAAAGGAATTTTTGAACGTTACAAAGTGCGCTCTTGTTCAAGTCGATATCAAAAGTTACACGAATGAGAATTGTACAAATCTGAGCAATATGTACAAATTTTTAAAAGAGTTTTTCAACATTTCTGCGTTGTCAACTGGAACAATTGTGAACGACAACAAAAACTATTGTAACTCCAACTCTGGACTTCAAATGCGAAACAATGATCTGAAAGACAAAGAGAGAAAATGCGTCTGTCGTTTTATTGATCACGAATTTCGTTATACCATTATCAAAGTAGCGGTGACGAGGCGATAGCTGAGTGGATGTCATTACGAAATTCATTGTCAATAACAGAAAATACGCAGGATGGAAAACTGACGTCAATTTGTTTTTCACGATAACAAATTGTCAAGTTGTCCGCTCTCGCTCGTTGAGGCATCGATAAATTTTAAATTCACCTGTCTGTCCGCTTATTGACAATGAAAATTAGAAAATGAGCGTGCGAGAATTTCTCGTCGGGGAGGGAGTCGAGTGTGTTCGTTGTCACGCAAAAAAAAAATCAAATCAAAAACCATACAGTGGATAAGTCTACAAATTGTGATATTATAGACGATAAATAAAGAAGACAGTTCTCCAAGTTTAAGGTGTTTGCGTTGCCCCAGATCGTCGACATGTTCCGCACAAAATTATAGAGCCTCGTATGGAGCCGCCATGTTGGAGGACCTCCTTTGTCCTCCAATATGGTGGACGGAAAATAGTGTAAACATCTACAACTTACTTTGGCTATCTAGTCCCCTGATTATCTGAACCGAACCAAAAACTATTCACACAAGCACTTTCCTAATACTTAAACTCCTAAAACGGCTAAAAATCTCATTTATGCCAGATGACGATAAAACCTTTAGTGGCTCTTTAGTTTTGGATTTGAGAATTTGATGACGTCACGTGCACACATTCTATAGCCTACGTGCAACAGTCTCTAAGGATCACTCCACAAAAAATTGATACCAAGAAAGAAACGTGCACTATGAAAAGTTTAGCTTGGGAAACACAGTATCCTAATGATTAGCATGTTCAATTCCCGCTCCAACAGTCCGGGTTTAAGCAGAAGCAAGGGTTTTTGCGCTGTGCTTTTCGAGCGAGACATCTTACAAAATCTCTCTACACAATGGTAGCCGCCAAATTGTTCTGGATGGACGTGCATGGTTTCGTTAGATTCCAGGGCAAGCGCCAAAGTTAACAATGACGCTTGCCTTGGCATCTAACGAAAACATGCGTCCCACAGTATTTTTTTGAGACAACGTTCTATGTTAGTGGCGAGTAAAGTAGTAGCAAGCTCATGAATAAAGCCTGGTTCACACTTGTGCGATAAGCATAACACAAGCGGCATAAGCATAAGCACAAGAAAAAAGGAACATGTTCCTTTTTCCTTGTGCTTATGCTTGTGCTTATGTCGCTTGTGTTATGCTTATCACACAAGTGTGAATCAGGCTTAAGCAACGCAAAGGTTTAAGCTACAGCAGCAGGGACCTGAACTACTGTAGCAGAGATAATTTTGCAAATAACTTTCAGATACATGTACATGGCCTTACCAGAGAACAAAAATATAACCCCACCCACCCCACTTCACCCTTTCCCACCACTGCCCTCTAAAGCAGAAATACGCTAAACGCCAGCCTACACTGTAGAAACTCCCAAGGAAAAGGGTAATGCAGATGTAGAAAGATGGAGAGAAACGCTAGAGAGAGAGAGAGAAAACTGAGAAGAAAACCCCAATATAGAAAGTCACCAGAACAACTGCGAACGGTTTGAAAAGCTAACAAAATGAAACAACAAGTTCTTACCTTGCTTAGGGAAGGACTTGAACTCCGACTGTGCCTTCCCGACTGAGATTTTTCTGTTTAAACAGGAAACGAACGAATTACATGCATGATTTCCAACCAAAATTCAAACAAGATCCCAAAACCAACACCATCGACTTTAAGTTTATCAAACTGACGAAAACACTACCTACCACCAACACTCGGAGTTTTTTGTTTTTCTTTATAAGTTTAGAAATACGAGTCTTCTCCTGCCAAAAAAAATATATATACGCCTCAGTTGTTCAAAGTGTGGTGAAGTTACAAAAACAACAGGAGATTACATTAATATATTATGCTTACAAACATGTACAGTTAATAGCTTTTAACCACTGGGAAAGGATCTGTATTGAAATACGCTTTTGTGGCGTCCTGTGGGTCGAATATAACTTTAACTATTTTAGACTTCCTTCACATCATATAAATACCGTTTCGCTTTTCCTCTTCTTTTTTTTTTTCTTTTGTGTGCATTTGTGCCTCAATCTTCTTGCTGACCTGTATTCTAATTTCATACTGATACTGATGTTAACTGGCTGCCTGGCTCCGCTAGCCCTTATGGTTATTCCAGGCAGCTAGTACTCCAATTTTACTTTTATAAATTTCAGTCAATTGTGTAATTTAAAGCAAGTATGTGTGAGTACAAATAAAGATTGTTGTTGCATGAGGTTGTGAGTGTGGAAAAACTCTTCTGTCTAGGCATGATGTAACACACTGTAATTAGCACATACCTTTCTGCTGTTCGGGTTCTCGTAGCATATAGCACATTCAAAAGCCTGACGTGAAACAATAGAAAAGTAATGTTAGAGAACAAATTCTCCTAAAATGCCCCTATCACTTTCTATAAGACAAGTCACAGGTGTGGTTTCGCACTCGAACCTAAACTTTTCTGATTAACTTCCGATGCACCTATGTAAGTCTAATCAACACTAGAGAGGCTATTCACCCTTTTAATTAATTATACTAAGCCCGGCCTGGTTGCAATAACAATTACAAACATTACGTGCTCGATCGGATGAGCGAGAAACTCGCCAAATAGCTGTTCTATTCTTCACTGACCTGTGCTGCAGGAGATGCGTAAAACTCGTCATCAAGAACTCTGAGATCTTTCTGGTGAACCTCCCATGATTCACCTAGATCCAGCAGTCTAATATAAATCTAAAAACAGCAATGTGTTAAGTTAGATAACCGTTTATTTATCGTACAGAGGTCTGGACCAAAGAACCTTTAATGCTATCAGTGTGTTAAATCCAGAAAACAAATGAAGTAAAGATCTTTATTGTATATATAACGAGAATTTTAGGTTATAAACCCTGCAAATAGAATTCTGTATGTGCTATATTTTCACATGTGAAAAAACGGTACGTCCAATCGACTTCGCGTATAGCAGCATTCTTCACATGTGAAAATATAACCGATCATCGCCCAAAGTAGAATCGCTCAGCCAATCAGAGCAAAGCATTCAAAAAGCTTACAAGTGCCCGCTTGAAGTTTGTGTTTTGAAAACATGGCTTCGGCTTCCCGTTTTAGTTCACTTTTGGAAACAGCAGCGGAATATATCCAACATCTTGATCGTTAGCACTTCGGCTTCAGCCAACAGTCACCTCAGCAAGTCTTATCTTTGTTTCAAGGGCGAACATTCAAGGAGGAACATTCAACATTTCTATAAACAGTGTAAGTCAACAGAGTCTGAATTTGTATTTGAGCAGTGCGAAGCCGCCGTCATGGTTAAGCGAAAAGATTTCACATTTTGTGTTTTAAATACGAATTCCCCGTATTGTATTTTAGTTTGTGTAGGCTCTTTGTCCGCTTGTGCTAGACGGGAAAGCGAATTTGTTTTTTATTACGTTCGGTCATTTACATCAGTCCTGAATTTTTTGCCGTTCTACATGTAAGCTTATGTTGTTGGGAAAAAATAAAACTGATTTAAAGGTGAAGTTTAATTCTCGCTATATATACAATAAACAAATTACAGCATAGAAGGTGCTTTGTACGGATTTTTATTCACTCGTTGCAAAACTTTGAAAAACTCACCCGTTCGCTGCGCTCACTCGTTCGTTTTCCAAAGTTGTGCAACTCGTGAATGAAAATCCGTAGGTCGCACTTCCTATGAAGTAAACTACATTGACTCTTTCGGAACAGGGCTTTCCCTGAGCCCTCTAGGATGGTGTAAGGGCGGTTTCCGCACTCCCTTAGCCCGTCTGTTACTTTAGGGGAAGACAAACTACGACAAAGAAACTTGGAGGCAGCATGATCAGTGTTCCTAGATGATGACGTCAACTCACGATGGTATGGCGTCATGACTTCCTACCGGTCACCCACCATCTTGGATCTGCCACGTTAGAGTATTTTACTTTCCCAGGACATCAAAAACACTCAAAATGAATCAACCCTTAAATAAGCTGTCCAATCAAGACAAAAACCTTCAGCTACAAGATAACTGAAAACCTTCTTACCTTGCCTTTATCCAGGATTTTGTCGACCAGAGCTCTGTACCAGTAATCATCGAGCCCCTTGACAGCGCACTGCTTGTAAAGGTGGATTTCACTAGGATCCAGAGGTCTATTCTTAGCCTCAATGTGAGCCCTAATGAAGATATGACAACTAGTTAATTACTTAACCTGCACTAGTGAACAAACTTCAATATCTGCACTTAATTACTTAACAAATGATGAAATTAAAATGTTTGGTTAAAGAAGGAGTGTAAAAATTTAAAGTAAAACTCAAACAGAACATCTGTTAACACAACAAATGTATACTTTAAATGGATGAAGTATAAGCTTGGACAGATGTGAACAACTGGCTCAATCGCACTTTATTTTCGAGAGTCATTCCTTTAACTCCTTCGACGGTTAAAGTGCAACTAACACCAAAAATGTTTTTTCGCTTAAACAATAAAGCTTATTTTGTTCAGTAATCTGGCGCAAAAAACTTTTTGATTTGGTTAAGGATCTTCAGACCAACAAGTGAGTTATTAATCTGAAAACGAGTGACCCCCAAAAGCTGTTTTCTTTTTTCAAACCAACAGGCTACAAAGCTTCTCCAGCTGTAGTGGTGTAAGGCCACTATGATATGCACATTGTGGTCTCCCGAAGAGCAATAACTGACGTTTGGATAGGCTGTGAACAATTACTGCCAGCTCTTAGAGTCAGGATTGGAGTAAACTGGCATTTCCCGCATAGTGAAGTTTCTTCCTGGGGTAATGACAGACTGGTACATGTAGTAGTGGTTTGGGAAATACAGTGCATGTAATCGTAGAACAGCACTAACCCCATCCGCTCCATGTCATCCACAAAGCAAGCTTCCTCCTTACTGGTTCTCACAACACGAGCCCAGAAAGTCCCGCTGCTGGACACGCTCTCCGTGGCCACAATCCAATGCTCCTTGCCTGTAAATAAAAAATAAAAATAGAATATTAAGAGAGGAAGCCACAGCAGCCTTAGCTGGTTTTCATGCAGATCCTCTGTCATGGTGGAGTTGAACTGTTCACTCGCACATGAGCAGGTTGTGCTCCTTGAAACCGCGGCGAACTTGTGAGTCAGCCGGCCTCAAGCAAGCAATTTCTTCACAATTGTTTTCTCTTTTGAAGTTGGAAGTTGGGAAGCATAACAAAACACTTAATGACTGGTCCCGTGGGAAACATTGAGTTTTGTTTCCCCTAACATCAATGTTCTCCTCGGCTTCTCCTTGAGGAACACTGAGGGTCTCAGGGAAACAAAACTCACTGTTTCACTTGAGGCCAGTCATTAAGTGCTCCCTGGCCTTGGCTTTGGTTTTACTACGGTTTGAGATTGGTCGAGTATAGTACATCATAGTTGTATTTTCGGTATTACACTGGAAGTATCTTGGAACTGAGGCTAATACAGGATGTCTTTTCAAATGCAAATAGCATTTATCCCTTTTTATTGATATTCCACCAGATGAGGCCTCCACTGTAAGCTACAGTAGTACCAGTCGTAATATCAAAAATACGAATATGGTCTGTTGGTTTGGTTTACGGTTTACAACACTCTAAATGATGCATCCTAACCTATTTCAACTGGCAAATCCTCGCAGTCTGATAGCAAATCCTCCGAGCTTCCATGGGAAACAACGTCTTGTGAACACAAGTCCTTCAAAACAGGTTCACCATTTACATGACATTCTGATACAGATGAACCCCCTGAAGAGACAGTTAAATGATCAAAGAGAAACCATTGTACAAACCACCTGCTGGTCAATTGGTTAGTGAACAAGCTTATGATGGTCACCTGCCATTTATATTTCACCTGAGTCACAATGTGGCCTGTCGTTATAATGCGGATTATACAAACAATGATAAAAACCAGCAGTGGATGAAAGCAGTTGTGAACGAGTAAACAGTAATCGAGTGAATCATTTATAAAAAAACGAAGTACTATACTCTTCATTATTATACATCAGACTCACTATGAAAAATCTGTTTGGTCAAGAGCATTCAATCAATTCACAATAGCTTGTGAACTTGACATGATAAATGCAATATCTGCTGCAGATGTTGCATTTATCATGTCAAGTTCAACGTCTGCCTTATTACCAAGCCCCTTGGAATGTTCTCAGAAACAAAATGGTTGAACGCCTAATTAATGCCTGTTTTTTAAAAAATATATAACAGAACAATTATTGAATTCAGTTTTTGCATGATATCATGAATTATCAAAACCTTGTGTCTGTATTATCTGTCTCAGCCTTCGGCTTTGGCAGATAACACAGACCTCGGTTTTGATAATTCATGATATCATGCTCAACCTCATCCAATAATTGTTTATTGGCTGTAATCTTAAGGCAAGGAGCAATAACATCAGATAAGATAAGATAAGATAAGATAAGAACTTTATTACTGTGTCAAAATCTCTAGCGTTTAGCGTCTAGCGTTTCAGGGTTTCATTAAAGGAGAATGATTTTGTCTGCCTGGTTTGACCATCCAGAGGAAGGTTTTTAGAAAAAAAATCAGTTCAGTTCAAATAGTTTTGCTTGCCTGTGAATAGTAACCCTCCTGCTGAAAACATAAATGAAACCACTGCCAACGTAAGTTGAGAGAAAACAGAAACACATCAAGACGATTTCTTTACCTGCCACAATGTTGCTGTCATCACATACTACATCAAGGAGAGATGGATTAGTAGTGGAAGAATCCTCCCAAGCATCAGGGCCATATTCACTGGCCTCGTATCCTGAAGAGCTGCATGCACTAGGCACAGTATGAACTGACTCAATAGCTGGGTCATGACAATCATCCTGTTTGGGTTCTGAAAAACAAAGACAAACATACAAACGCTTCCTACTGAAGAGACCAACCCCGTGTTGAGGGCTCAGGGGCCAAGCTAGTCTTGTGTCTTTTTTACCCCAATAGTGATTAGTTACATTTATTCTCTATTTGTTTTCCTTTACTTCTGCAGTGGAGGGTTAATCCTTTTGGAGATTACAAATGAAGACATAGAAGGATGTGAAGTTATGATCATGTGAAACAGCTGAAACTTGAACAGTATTGGCAGAAGCTGTCATTGTCGCAACTACCAGACTACCACTTGAGAGTAAAAGGATGGTGCACTTAAGTGAACCAACAAATCAACTAAAAAACTTGTTTCACTCAATTGCTTCTGTTAGGTACTAGTGTCTGAAAAGCTGAAACTTCACAACTTTACAACTCAATACATTTTAAACATTGCAGACTCTAACATTGACATCTACAGTAGTCTTAGACTTTTATCCTAAGATTCTCCTGAGCAATAGTAGACTGTCTCTTTCAGCCACACAGTCATATAAATATATACTGTACTTGACACGTTTTGGAAAGATGTCAAGACAAATTCGCTATCTGTATCACTGTCCGCAATATTTCTGACAGTCATCACACTTTGTCTACCATGAATGGATCATGTGTGGAGAATCCACCCTTGATCCATCCCGGATAGACTAAGTGTGTGATATATATTACACACATTATCTACCATGGATGAATCTACACTGTAAGCCTAATTCACAATTATTGTGAATAAGTAGACAATGCAATTATTTAAAGTGGAATGTATATACTATACTTTTGATTGGCTGTAATCTTAAGGCAAAGAGAAAAGATGATAGCCGAGAGAATATGAAACACATCAAGACAATCTCCCTACCTGTATTACTAGCCACAATGTTGCTGAGTTAGTTTGCTGACATACTGGTAACTAGTTATCTGTTTACATGTTTAAAAATATGTTCACCAGAACAAAGTTTACCATCCACAGTCATTCCAAACAATTCAATTGATTTTTGCACTGGAAAAGAAAAACACATGCTCTGTGTATCCTCTTATCATGGCCTGGTGCTTGGTGGGATTTACAAGCATGCCGTTGCTTTGGTGCATCTTGCTTGCAATGATAAGTTGATATGTTGGCTGCTTTTCAAGTAACAAAGGGTCATTGTCTGGGTCATGTAATTATTCATTATCAGCATACGCATGAAACTTTACCTTCATCATCCCCTACAGATGGATCAACTGCTGACTCTCGCCAAGGATCAAGGTCGTCTTCATTAGCCTCAACTCCTGAAGAGTTGCATGCACGAGGCACAGTACGAACTGACTCATCAGCTGAGTCAAGAGAACCATCCTGATAATGTTCTGAAAAACCAAACAATTAGCTTGTGAAATGGCAAAATTATTGCTGTGTGAAATAACTGAAACTTAAAAAGCACTGACAAAAGTTGTCAGGCTTTTAGACAGAATTTGGAAAGTAACTATCATATGCTATGGGGCCCGCTCAAAATAATGAGCAAATTAAAAGGTAAGATATGAAAAATAAAACAATTTTCTTTGGAGGGTGGCCATCCACAGAACACTGGACACCCATCTGGCTAAAAGCCTGATGGTCATTTATCAAACCCACTAACATTCACATTATAAACTATCCCCAATATTGAAAGCTCTCTGACATATCAGGGATGTGTTCTAGAAACATCCTGGAGTCACAGGCAACTAATTTTTGTCTTTGGGTGCCTGGAAAACCTTACCTTAGAAGCTTTATCCTGGGCACCAAGGATGTCATGGCTAGGAATCTTTGGGATTCTCATAATTTTCCTTAGAGCACAGCTTGCTAATTTGGGACTATCTTTGCTCTTCTTATGTAACCTGAAGATACTTTTGCGGTGGGTCAAATCTGATTCTGAGCTTGTTTGAAGTATATTTACAAAGATCAGAATCAGATTGGAAAATGTGCTCAGATGTAAAAATACTAGGACTACCAGTTTCCAAGTCAACCTCACCAGTAGGTTCAATCTTATGATCTTCATTGACATCTTCCTGTCTTTCCTTAGGGGGTGAGCCATCAGCTTCCATTTCTTGAGAGCTTGGTAGACTAGCCTCTGCAGGGCTTTGACCTTCCACTGAGCCAACAGAAAGAAGGCCTACATCTTCATCTGGACCTATTTCCTGCTCATCATAGCCTTCTTTGAAATCTGGAACAGTGCATGTTTCTTCTTGGTCATGTGTGCCATCAGAATTAGTAATGACTTCTTCACCATCGCTTGCTGTCACTCTGTCCCCATCACCAGACACAATTTCTTTGCTCTTAATAGAGAGAACTGGACCACAGCTAGTAGCAGCTGATGTGTCAGCTTGCAAGCTTGCATCCTCCAGAGACGAATCTGTAACAGCTTCAGAGACAACAGAGAGATCTGTTTCCATAGTCCCAGACAGAATGTCTTTTGGTGCCTCTTGTACACTGCTTTCATCCACCTGGTCAACCTCAGACTGTTTGGCAGCTTTCAGGCTTTCCTCAATCTATGAAAACCAGGTGAAAACACAAGGATGTTAAGTCTCAGCTTATACAAAATGGATTGCTTGACGATAAAATTAAAACAAGTATCATAAGGGCTTGAGAGGTGGTAGTCTGTGAGAGCATCCAGTTTTTTCAGCTCTAGTTTCGAGCACTAAGGAAAAACCGTATGCAAAACCAAGCCACAGATCGGTTTCTGTGCAAAAATGACAAATATTTCAAACTTAGTTTGAAAGGTTAAAAAAGGAAAAACTCAACCTGTATAAAAATGTTACAAATTTCACAGTATCATTACCAAATGAATCCAATTCCATCTGGTTTTCTTCCATACTGTATATACAAGGTATTTGGTAACCTTCAAATGTACATGTATAACCAGGTTAAGCTATATGTATATGTACTACATGTACATGTATGTTCAGAGCAGAAAAATACACTGTGCATCCCGTGTAGGACGTTGCTCAGTTGATTTATTTATACTTTGGCAAACGCGACATTTTTTCAGGATTTCACTGTTTTCTCCCTCTGACTGCTGAGAGGCTCTCTTGCTTATACATGTATATTCAGTGGGTTGCTTAGAAATATGCAATATGTAAAGAGTGTTTGTGGATAAAATCTCTCTTTGCAGCGAACTTTCTTGGGTACTGCAGGAAAATAAAGGGGTCAGAAACTGTCTTTAGGTAAATTTTGTTTGAAAAAAATTGATTCCCCATGAAAACAATCCACCAGCTTGCCATTAGTGAGGTCAAGAAGGTTGCTGCTTACCAGGAATACTTAGAAAGCATACAAAGTTCGAAAACATTTTTTGTTTAGACGATCGACAAAAATCCTGCCATTTTTTCTTGGAGCCTGCACACAGTCAAAGCTTGCGCATGCTTATTACATTTTTCCACCCTGAAACATCTGTATGCACTTGCCTCTTGATCCCAGTCTTCCTGCAATTCTGGCAAACCATTGCTGGTGTCGTCTGCAGCATTCCATGAGGGCCAGCCATACATATTCTTCAAGGGCTCAGCATCATAGCTTTTTCTGTCTCTGTTCTCTAGCTGATCCCCAGCATAGAACTGGTGATCCTTCATCGCTTGTTGCAAAATGGACTCAAAATTACCCCTTGAGTCAAATGCATGCACAATCATCTGTCCAAGCTTATTAACAATTTCATAACCATCAGTAGCATCCTCAAGATGCCTCCTTGAGAAACCACAATTAGGTGTGATCACATCGGTAAAATAAACATTGCTTGCGTAGATCCACTTTATGTCGCATCTTCCCGTCATCTTACTACCAAATTTAAAAGGATCATTGAGCTTTGGACAGCTCTTTGTAAAGTCAACAGCTGATACCATCTCAGCCATCCCACAAAACATAGAAGTTCTTATTCCCGAGAACAAAAGGAAAACAGGACTGTTGTCTCTGCTGGCCGCTTCGCCAAAGATGCGATTTAACCTTTTGTTGCAATAGCCCGTGGAACACCACATGTTGAACTTCATTCCCTCCACAATCCTCCTGATATCAGACCTAATCATCACAAATCGTGCCCTGGGTAAGTCCTCCTTGCAAATCAAATTGAAGGAACAATTGGTCAGGATTTGGTTATAAGTTGCAAAGTCAACACATCCAGGGGACAAATGATTATCTGGCACTGTATTGTAATAGTGGTCAAAAGCATTTACAGGCATCACACTGACTGCTTTATCTTGTACTGGCAGGTGCAGAACACCAGGAACACTATTTTGCTCCAGCGCAGAGTGAAGAGCAAACGTTTTTGACAGTCGTTCACTTTCAGGAGAAACTGGAACAAACTCTGCTGCTTCAGCACGAAGCACAGGCTTTTCGCCACCCACATTATCATTCTCCTCAGCAGGGACATCTATTTTATAAACATCAGCAGCAACTTGATCAGTAACACTAGTTTCGGCGTCTGTCTTTGCCAATGTCTCCTGTTCTTCAGATGTACTGTTACTAGTATCCATTTTTGGGACAGTGTCCTCAACAATGTTGCCTGGTGTTTCTAAAGTATGTTGTTTGACAGTGTTGTCTCCATCAACAACTTCCACAGTTTCCACTTTTTCTGCTTTTGGCTGAAGAGGACGATCCTGAAGACAAAAATCATTTACTGTTTAGTTCATGATTAACTGTTTAACCTTTAATAATCAAAAGATATCATTCTTTCTCATCGGGAAGGACAAACTCTCACCTCCAATCCATGTTTTTGGTCTTCCACTGAAATTTTAACAACAAGAGTTGAGTTACATGACTTGTATGGTCATTAAAATAATTTCAAAAAATCAATCATAATATTCACCACGACCAGAACAAGAGTCATGATGATAACTCCTTAGAGAAGTGGAGGATGGGTGATGACCTCATCTGTAAACAAGCCTCTAAGTGTATAAACTGAAATAGGCAGTGGCGTTCAATCATGTGTGTGTCCAGTAATCTACAGCTGTAGTATCCCAACCAGGTCAGTGTAAAATATATAGACTATAAGTTGAGAACCGGCAGTACATGTATCTGTCTGATTTGAGCTAGAAGTTACAACAGGCCCTTTGCATGACCCACCACTTATGT
>CM042748.1:31860885-31880909 GCA_022496165.2 Catalaphyllia jardinei | reverse complement strand
GAAAATATTATGGATATTAATATTGGCGAATGTCTTGGTTCTTCAGATCACAACATCATTAACTTCACATTGGTTACCCAAGTAACACGTCTATTGCAGCCATCAAAATTGGTGTACAATTATAAAAATGCAAATTGGGACTGTTTTCGCACAGAGCTGTCTAGTGCCCCATGGGATTCAGTCTTCGCCGACAACAATATTGACAACATTTGGGAGAGATGGAAGCATCTTTTCTTTAAAGCCGTTCGCAACAACATTCCTTCAAAACGAATTAAACCTAGGAAGAACGTCCCCTGGATAACCTCTCATATTAGAAGATTGTTTCACAAGCGTAAACGTCTCTGGAAGAGAGCAAAGGCTTCTAATAACCAAAAAGACTGGAACAATTACCGACGAATAAGGAACCAAACCAGATCAGAATTAAATAAGAGCTATTGGTTACATGTCAGTTCATTAATTGAATCGAAGAACCCCAAGCGATTTTGGTCCTTCATTAAGTCTAAGACCAAGTATCAATCAGTACCTTCAACAGTACAGCTTAATGATGAAGTTGCTTCAACTGCAGCTGACAAAGCTCAATTATTCAACAATTTTTTTCTCTCCATTTTCAATGAGTCTGATACCGCTCCGCCGAGTACTGAAGCTCACACACCGCTAGAAGATGTGATCGGCGATCTTATCTGTCAGGAGTCAGATGTCACGAAGATCTTGCTCAGTTTAAATACCAATAAGGCGTGCGGTCCCGATGGGGTAACAGCTCGCTTGCTTCGTGAAGCATCTTCCTCAATCGTTCCGTCTTTGACCAGGTTATTTAATTCTTCACTTGCGTTGGGAAAGCTCCCTTGCGAATGGAAAAACGCGAATGTTTCACCGATCTTTAAGAAGGGTGACAAGGAACTCGTATGTAACTACAGGCCAATATCGCTGACTTGTCTCTTGGTAAAAGTTCTGGAAAAGCTGGTGGCCAGTCATATATCTTCCTTTATCAATTCAAAAAATTTACTCAGGGATCATCAGTTTGGTTTTCGAACAGGTTCATCATGCACCTCACAGCTAATACATATCTTTCACTCGTGGGCCTCGGCTTTGGATTCTGGCAAACTAACTGATGTAGTCTTCTTGGATTTTGCTAAAGCCTTTGACTCTGTTTCCCACAAACATCTTTTGGCTAAGCTACAACTTTTTGGCATCAACGGCAATATCCTCCTGTGGTTGAGTGATTTCCTTTATGATCGAAAGCAGAGAGTAGTCATCGATGGTGCTTTCTCCGATTGGGGAAATGTCATCTCAGGTGTGCCTCAGGGCTCTATTTTGGGGCCCCTTCTCTTTATTTTATACGTAAATGACTTACCGCAAACTTTACCCTGTTCGAGTGAAATGTTCGCTGATGATACGCTACTGTATAACTCTGATTCTATTGACATTGTCTCTGCTCCTGTTCAACAAGGCTTACATCAAATGAGTGACTGGTGCAGTTCATGGTCTCTGAATTTAAACATTGACAAGTGCGAATTCATGAGAATTACAAGATCGAGGGCAGCAGCTACCTGCTCATATGACATCAACTCAACTCCATTGATGAAAGTCTCTTCGCACAAGCATCTTGGTGTGACCCTTTCATGTGATCTTTCATGGAAATCCCATGTCCTATCAGTTGCTGCAAAAGCAAATCGCGTTCTGGGCTTACTTAAACGCACGTTTGGCAGATGCTCCGAAGCTATAAAAATGGGGTATATATCTATGGTTCGTCCGATGATTGAATATGCGTGCCCCGCTTGGAATCCCCATCAACAATACTTGTCAGATAAACTAGAGCGAATTCAGCGTAATGCCTCTAGGTGGATTCTTAGCAAGGACATTACTTACGACGAAAGACTGTCGAAGCTAAAATGGATGCATCTCAAAACCCGTCGAAATTTTCTAAGTCTGATACAACTTTTTAAGTATATCAAGGGCTTTTGCATTGTAAATCTAGATGATTATGTGAAGTTCTCTTCTTGCCGCACAAGATGTACCAATAGATATAAGATTTGGAAACCCTATGCTCGTACAAATATTCTTAAGTATTCTTTTTGGCATAGGTATATTGATGAGTGGAATTCCTTACCGAAAGATATCGTTGAAGCAGTCAGTGTTAGTAATTTCAAGAGGCGTCTGTATAAGATGCTCATTAAGGATTCTGTATCGCACTAGGATGTTTATGTTTTCTTATGGATGTTTTATTTTGGCTGTATTTTGTACGTTTACATTATGGGTTTAAATTAATTAGTTGGTTATATATACAGATTTTAGATTGCTGGAGATTTATCTATGTCATAGGCTTTGTAGTATATATAGTTTGTACATATATTTATTTATTTATTATATAGATATTTACATATTTATATATATCTACATACAAGTACATATAGTATATATGTATATATATATATCTTCTGGGGGTCAGCTTTATATGAAGATTAAGTTCTTCCCTGTTGGCACCCTATTTGCATTTGTACTTTTTGTTCCTCTAGTGTATGCAAATAAAGTTGTTATAAATAAATAAATTATAAATATAAATATAAATGAAATTTTAAATGCCTTGGCACGTCTTCAGCTTGGAAGTCATGCCAAATACACCCTGGGTTACCAGTACTAAGCACAGCTGCAAGGAAAAACCTCTATTCTGGAGTGCATAAACTTCCAGTTGATGCCTGAGATTCAACAATGTCTGTGCAAGCTTAAGCACTCTTTGCCTAATAAAGTCTGAAATCAGAAACTATACACGAAAGGCAATGAGGCATCTGGTACCGAGGACAGACAAGCACAGTCAAGGTTTTCACAATCAAAAGTTTATGCACCAGCTTCACAGTGCTTTACTAAGTACAGTACACAAACATAGCACTGAAAATCAACTGGCATGCATAAGCGTGAGCATTCATACTAACCTTTCTATAAAAATTTAAGTTAGTACACAAAGATGGATTATGGTTTTTTAAAAGAATATTTCTGCCAGTTCATCAGACATAATGACCAAGAGGTTAGTAAACAATAATTTTTGTGTAAAAAAAAACACGTGTGTAGAAAATATTTATACTTACCTTTCCAGCGGTAGTAACAACTTCAATCCTGGCTCGGCAGAATTCTTTGACTTGTCTATGGAGGACTGCACAAAGTGCTCCCTCCTTTGGAACAACAGCGTCACCAAACCCATGTTGAAGGTAGTATTTTCTACAAAACAATTTAGTATGAAAATGAAAAACACCTAGTACAGTACTGTAAATTTTATGTGACAGAAGCAATGATAATTCCTAATTTTTTAAACCTTCAAGAGGAAGGAAAATTAGTTTCAATTGACAAATTGAGCAGTTCAAGGAAAAATCAGGGTTAAAATTACAGTGTTCAATAACGAGGGGGAAACAACTTCTGGTTCAAATTATCAGCAGATTTGAAAACTCCAGGATTCAAACAATTGTGATTCTACTGTATACAGAATGCGATATAAACAAGGTGCCTACAGTAATAACACTGGTTACAATACCTGATAGCAACTTGAATTTGCCTCTGTTTTTCCATTTCTGGTTCTCCTATCTTTGCAATCCAGAATGATCCATCTCTGGCCAGGGATCCAACCACACAGACAGGAAATACTTCTTTCCCTAAAATGCAACAACACTGTCTATCATTCCTGGGCTAGTGATCCACGTGTGCAATTCATCAAATGACAAAGGTCTATAAAATGTACAGCCAAAGAAAAACTGCACCTTTCAGCTCATCGGGAAGATTAATATGGGATTCCTCTGGGGGACCTTTTTGGTCTTCAGCTACAAGCTCTGGTGGAGGTTCTACAAAAAGCTGATCAGAGGAATCCACGACTGGACCAATCGGTGGTTCCTGGTTGGTACTTGTAGTTTCAATGGGAACAGCAAAAGGATCTTTTTTAACTTTGTCATCACCATCTCCAACAAGAGAACTACATTGTGTAAGCATGGATGATACCTGCATGAAAGAAAGCAAACTTGAGATAAACTTGCATGGCATTTGCTGCATTCTATAAACTAAACTTATTTTGTGATCATTAACAGTCTCCATAAAGAGATTTTGTCATCTACCTAATGTACACTTAAAGTTTACTACCTCAACCATGTAATTGTGATTTCCCCACAACAAAATGTATAATAATATAACGGTACCACAATGTGTTTAGATTTAATTTTCCTGGTAACCAAAATAGTCAAGGCTGTTAGAAAATGTTATCATCCACTCAGTACTTTAACTGTGTGAGTCAAAAATCCATACACTTTGATTTGACTCAGAAAGGTCAACTTGCATACTGACAAATCACAATAAAGTTCAGGACATGTGACCAAACACCAAAACCACAAACCAAGCTACTGCTGCTACAAGGTTCTTTGGTTTTGTCAACTGAGTTGATAATGTGAATTAGCCACCGTAAAGAGATTCAGAAGCTGACGTTTCGAGCGCTAGCCCTTCGTCGGAGCGAATCAAGCAGTTTTGTTTCCTTGTGCATCATATTGGCTTTCCATTCCATACATTGTACATAATTCTGGTGTCCACAGTTTATAGAGTTTTACAGTAACTTCAGAAAATAACACCTATTGTACCTTAACTTTGACTAGTGTCCTAGACATTTCAAAAACTTCATCCCACAATAACTGCCAGGGCTGTCATTAAACGCTGGTTTTCACTAGCGACGAAGTCGAAGTCAGAGTCATAGTTGGAGTCATAAGAGAACTTATGACTTAATGCAAATCAAAAATCGGAGTTGTAAGCTGAGTCATAAGCTCAACCAAAACGGAGACAAAAGAATCAGAATGTTTCCATTTCTTCCAATTCTGTTTATGACTCCGTTGCTTACGATCCAGTGAAAACTAGGTTGCTGGAGCCAGAAGCAGAAGCAGAAGAACCAACCAATCGCAAAGCCCAGAATCGAACATTGTCATTGGTTTATTCTTCTGCTTCTGCTTGCGATTCTGACAATGCAGTTTACACTTGATCGTAAGCGACTGAGTCATAAGCAGAATCAGTGTTCTGCTCCCGACTCCGTTGGTTTGATCTTCGCTAGACTGTATCGCTCTATGCTTCTGAGTATGACTCCAACTACAGCTCCACCGCTAATGAAAGCCAGCCTTAAGGGCCGTAACCCATAATAACTGTTGCAGCCGAGTATGCTTGGTTTTCCCTGGATGCGAAGGGCGAAATTGCTGGTTGTTGATAAAATTCAGGCACAAAGTAATAAGTTTTTTTTACGGGTGTGGAGAATGTGACTAAAGGTGATTTAAAACTTAATGACAGTCCTGATTATCACTTTCAACTGTCACATAACCTTGGGCAGATATAAGGGAGGTAGGGGAGGTCCAGGGTTGGCATCCTCTTCTGGAAAATTTTTTAAAATTATGGTCTTCAGAATAGGATTTCCAGCATTAAGGCCAAGTCAGCAGATTATAATGCCTAAATCTTTTTTCATTTACGCCGGTTAATGAAACCCCCTGAACACCCTAGATACAACCCAGCATTACCAAGCAATTCAATGGGGAAAGAAAAAACATTTGTAGCGCTGATCTGATTTCTTATTCTATGGAGCAAACCTCACTAGACAAATACCGTACATGTACCCATGTTAACAGTACCTTTGCCAAGTAGTTGAAAGCTTTCTCAATTTTTGTTTCACAATCTTTAATTTCAGCAATTCTCTTTTTTGCTGCATTTTGGAGATGGATCAACTGACTAAGAGCCTCCTGAGAGTACAAAAAATTATCAAACAATTAACTTTCAATACAAGCTTGGCCATGAGAGAAATGTCAACACTTTTAAGGAAAAACCCGTTAATTTAACTGTACTAAATAAATGATGTACATGTAAACATGTGCATGACTTAATTCACAGGGCAGATTTCAAATAATACAACGTATCCAGATCAAGCGGCCCGGGTTCGAGCCCTGGCCGGGCACATTGTCTTGTGTTGTTGGATAAGACACTTTAATCTCGCAGTGCCTCTCTCCACCCAGGGGTATAAATGGGTACTGGCAATCTTTATTTCTGGGGGTAACCCTGTGATGGACGAGCATCCCATCCAGGGAGGAGTACAAATACTCCTAGTCGCTTCATGCTCCAGAAACCAGGATAAGCTCTGGCCTGATGGGCCACTTGGCTTCAATACAGACTGAACAGTGTAAATTTCTCAAAGAACTATAAAAACAATTTCAACTCTGTTTTGCCAAATCTAATCATTGGATTTGGTTGGTGCACTCTTAGAGAAAATGAAAATCATTTAGAAAAGCAGTATGTATATTCTCAATTAAAAATACACTGTGATTACAGCAGGCATGTAAAAAGCTTTTCATGAAGTTTACATCACCAAAAATCCATACCTTTTCTTCTGCTTCTGTATATTTTAACTTTGTCAGGACATTTTTAAGCAGATCATTCTCTACTTCTATTAACCTGAGAACAAAGATGTTGTAAACTTTCTGATCAGTTCAGTTACTGCCAGTAGCTCTTGAAAGTACAGGAAAACTCTGTCATTGGTAGAATACAATTACGATGACATTCCATCTTCTAATGTACATCCTGAAAGCTTTGAAACTTACTTTTCAATGTCGCTGACATCTTGAGACAGCCTTCGTTCTTTTGCCTAAAAGATAATCAAGAAATTTTAAGCTAAGTTAGAAAAAGAAATAGAAATTATTACTAGTTAATACATGTACCTGTTTTGTTTTTCATAACCATTGTATAGCGCCTGTGAAACTAAATACTGGTACATGTACTTGTACAACCAAACAACTTGACAAGTTTGAAACAATGTACACATCACATAATCATCTAGTATGTATTTAGAAATGCCAGTATTAAAAGTACCACATTACCACTCATTTCTTACACCATACTTCCATCAATAAATGGAGTTAAATATTTTTCAGTTCTTTACAATTCTTATTAAGTACAAGAACAGGTGATAATTTTTTGGAAGCTTTCAAGTACTGTGAATGGATATGAATTTGAGCCCAGACTGGTAAGGTACTGCACGGTACCAATCAGAAGAAACCTAACAGGGAAAGCTTGACAGAACGCATTCTGTTGCCATTCCACACGGGTTCCCCTTCCCGTTCTGAATCTGTTCAGTATCCATTCTGTACCCATTCCATATCCGTTCTCTATCCGTTCTGTCCTGTTCTGTTCTGTTTTCATTCTGTCAGTGTTCCATCAGTAAGTGTTCATGGAACTCGTTCAGAAGAACAAGGTTTTCGAGAACTCATTCACAAGAATGCTTCTAAGGAATTAGCGACACTCGGTTAAAGTCTTCGCCTTATGTGTGCGTGCAAGAATACAAACAATAAACTTACATTTTCGTGGTGAAAATGTCAGTGCAGTCTCTTCAAAGACCACCATCACCATCAATGAAGAAATTAAATGCAAGCAAAAAACAAACTTTAGGCCCTTGTAGTTACACAGATACTTAAATTGAAACTTAACACTGAAGTATCACTGAAAACTGTTCGGCGAATGCGGGGAAAACTTGGCTGGAGAACGGGAGCAGTACAACACGCCAAAGCAGTACAACGGCGCCAACACGCCGAAGTGAGTGCAACAGTCAATATTTTGTGATACTTTTAGTGGTGTTATTTTAACAAAGTGGGGATTGAACGTTATCCTCGCCAATCCTTCCACAAAGTTAGTGAACAACACCATAACAAAGGTCGTCAAGGTTTTATTTTGATTCTTTTTCATGCGGAAGCCTTTCAATCCCAGTCTAAGGGCCTGTACACATGGAGGGAGGGTGCCCCTGCTAACCAAGCTACTCTGGGAGGGCTAACTTCTCACACATTTCTTTAGAAAAAGCATTTACATTCTAGTCTAGACAGGGTAGCCTGCCTAACCGGTGCACCCTGTCTACTTACCCAGGGCATGGTTCGTGCAGGGCTATCCCAGCTAACCGAGGTGAGATAAGCCACAAAAACATGGCTGATAACTTTTCTTCCAATTGCTTGGTTGGTTAATTGCCTTTCTTTATCTAGGGCATCTCTCATGTTGCTCGAACTCCTTTGTTCATCATTTAACGAGTCCTGCAGATGTCTCACGGCTTCCTCTTACTCAACTCCACACACTTGCTCTTGTGTAAGAACTTTGCTGAGTCTCTGTGTTTGGTCAACTGCTTGCTTAAGGCGTTCGCACAACTTGTCACTCCGCTCCCCATATTTCTGTAAACTCTTGTCATTATATTGCATCTGTTTAGGCTTTTCTCTATCAACGAGGGGATTGTCATCAGTATTCAGTATCTTCAACGGAATATTTTCTCCGGCCTTCTTAGCTTGACTTCTTGTAGTTACAGTACTCACCTCTTGCGCATGATCTTGCCAACTTGGATCTGGGTCATCAGCAGCTCTCGCTCCCAGTACGTTACCAAAACCTAGATCATAAATAGGATCAGGGAGACATTGCACTTCCACTTGGCCCTTGAGATAAGATGTATCAACATTGATCTTTGTGATGGGCACTTTCCTTGCTGTGTTATCGACGAGCAGCATAACATTAAAGTCGCCAGTGAACTGATCCTCAGACACAAGGTCCCTCTTTACTACTATTCCAACAGAATTCTCTCCAACTCTGCCTTTCACAACAGGCATTATAATCATAACAAGTAATAGTTGTAATAGCTAAGACTAAACAACGTATAATAAGAATCCTAAAAATTATTTACAATTCATTCTTTCTGAGGCCATAAAAAACTGTTCTTAAATCTATTTGTCTTGCAACACGGCAAAGTGAAAGTGTGTGCATGCCTTAGACTGTAGTTGCTGTTATGAACAGGCCGCAACAACTTTCTTCACTTATGGTTCGGGTCACTCATTATGCATTTAAATTCTGTACCAGGACATGGAATTCGCATTGCTCTTTTCTGATGCTCTTTTCTGCGCGTGATGGGAAACTGGCGCAGCATAGGAACGCACGCATGTAATGTAAAAAAGGTATAGATCTTTTTGTGGAACACAAGCTCTTTTAACTTGAACAAGAAAGTAGAGCCTCTTAGCTGCTTTCTTAGTAACTTCCATGATGTACGCATTCCATGATAAGTCATCAGAGATAGTAACACCTAAACGTTTAGCATCTTTAACTAACTTCATACATTCCTCTTCTATGACTACTAGAGGAAAGTCACAATCTGATGAAAGACTAATGCGGAGCTTCTTACATTTGTCTGTGTTTAACTTGACTCTGTTTCTAATTGACCAATTTACTACTTCGTTTACTTTATCGTCTATGTTGCAGTTAATTTTTGGTCTCAGTTAATTTTAATTTTACTAGTTAGTTTTTTTTCTAATTAGGTGATTTTATGTTTTTTGTTGTTGTTGTTTTTTTTTTTGGGGGGGGGGGGGGAGGGGGTGTTTCTCAAAAAAGAATAACATGCACACCACCAGTCCTAACCCTATCCCTATTCCTATTGATCCCCCCTAACCCCCCAGTCTTTTTTTGCCCTCACCTAGATTTGAACTCCAGACCTCTGACTTTGAAGTCCATCTTCATCTCCACTATGCCACACAACCTGTTGTTGCAAATTTGCTCATATTTGTTGGTCTAATAAGTGATTGGTCCCAGACTCACCCAGTTCCCCTTTGACACAAATTAACCTGGTTTGATAATTTCAACCCAGTTTAAAAAATATGAAACAGTTAAAAATAAAATCACCTAGTTAGAAAAAACTGACTAGTTAAATTATAAAATTAACTGAAACTAAAAATTAACTGCAACATCTACATATTTCCATATAGAGGCATTACTGATGGTTAGATCATTTATCATGATCAGAAAAAGTCAAGGGCCCAGTTTGTTTCCTTGTGGAACACCCAAAGGTACTGTGCCCCATTCGGATACACAGCCTTCAGAGAGTTTGATTCTCTGTGGGTGAGCTGATGGGAAATCAATTACCCAATTAATAATGCTACATGTAGGTGCAACGTCAAGCGTGCATAATTTCCTTACTAAAATACTATGGTAATCTCATGATTTGCGTTCTAAGGAATGCTTTATTCCTTTTTTGTGATCTGTATCTGTTTGATAACCGTTCTGTATCCGTTCTGTACCTGTTGTTAAGTGAATAAATTAACTATATGAACAATTTAGTTTAGCTAATAAAAAAAGGAAAGCTGAAAACTGCACACGCCTGAGAGGAACTGTAAGAATGTATGTTTTGTTTAAATTTAATTGAGTAGTTTAGTTTCGTTCAGTTTTTTACCGACCGCCGTACTGAAAGGACCAAAGTGTTTACCGTTTTTAGCTGCTGCCCGGATTCACGCACGCTTACATATTCAAGGACATTTAAGAAAACTCGTCATAGAAGTAAGTGAATGGAAAATTACCCTTGAATTGTTAATTTAGTCTTTGATTTTGTTACTTATAGAGCATTTTATTTGTACTTAAGTTTGTATTACGAACCGCATGGTTGCACTTTCAGTAACGTTTGGTTGTTGCGGGCATATATTTCACCTTTTTTCTTTTACTTGTTAATTACTTGATTACATTTGGAAAATAGAATATGTTTGTACAATTTTGATTTCAGATCGAATAAAAATCTACTGTTATACGATTGCGAGTTATTCTTCGGTTTGGATTCTTCGTTTTCTATCGGAACACCTGTTCCGTTTCACTCTCGTACCCGTTCTGTATTTGTTCTGTACCCGTTCGCATTTGCATTCCCTGTTAGGTTTCTTCTGAGCAGTACTGTAAATGCAATCTAGATCAGTGCTTACTGTTTTGGTTATGGAGAAGGAGAAGAGAGTAATTCTTTATAATGAGGGGCTTAAAAATTTCTTATTGTGAAAGGGATTACCTGTAGTAGAGAGTGGTGGAAGTATTTTGACTTTTTATGGCATTACAGTACATTTCACGTACATCCTTCCTACTTTTGCCATTGAGTTTAATTTTCATGTGAATGAAGTCTCATTTTCATATAAGAGGATAGGCAACAAGACTTGAATTGACAAGGAGGCTAAAGGTGATTCGGAAATTGCCTATTTTATTACTGCAACAGTTGAGACCCACTATCTTGAACTCTTAAGGGAAACAGAAGATCATTTGAGAGGGCAAGTTCAACAAAGCTAATATAGAACAACTGAGATAATATATTCAAGAGAAATGATTTAATTGTGAGATAGTGAGAAGTTCATAATAAACTGAGATTAAGACCAGGGTTCGTACCCTTTTTCAGAAACAAATTTCCAGGACTTTTCCAGTACTTTTTCAGGATTTATTTTCAAGGACTCTAAAATTCACATTAACCCATACACTATTTTTTAGTTGAGTTTAACAGATTTCCAGAACTTTTCATGACCAGTGGCCTTTTTCCAGGACTTTCCAGTCCTGAAAAAAGTCATAATAAAAATCCAGGACTTTCCAGGTTTTCCAGGACCCATACGATCCCTGTAAGACAGTGAGGTTCATCTGTAAAAGTACCTTTGTGTGTAGCTGTTGTATATTAATTACTTTTAATGACAAACTAAATGAAATATTTTACCTTCACTTCTAATGGCTCAACTTTGTGAGCCCTGAAGACATCAAGGCTATGCACTTGGATGTTGCACTGTGCACACAGATTTATAATACTCTCTGCAAAATTCAATAATATTGCACTAAGGATACTCAAACCTGTGAGCATGTGACATTTTTTTGTACATTTTTTGGTTATATAATGTACAAGGTGAGTATTTTCATAAAAAAACAAAGACACTTGTTAACTTGAAGAGCCCTCATATTCTAATGTACAAAAAATCTCCATAGTTCATAGTTTAAATGTCTTCACTGCAACACTATTTTAATACACATGTATACATACCAACAGCATAACTTAGTCAAAAGAGTAAATTACAGGGCAGTCCATGATTGGTTTGCTCTCAAACAAGCGCCTGCGGCTCGTGTTCCACAGCATTTCTCGTTCTCCCAAACTTCCACTCGTGTTTGTATAACTCGATACAAACACGGTACATGTTTTCTATTTCTTAAATAGCAAATGGTAAATTTGAGACTTTGCAGGATTATGGATGGCAAGTTTAATTTAGAGATAGAAAACATCTTTCACATTTGTATTGAGTCACAAACACACATGGAAGTTTGGGGAAATGAGAGATGTTATGGGAATACAAGCCCATAGACGAGTGTTCACATACATGTAGCTTTTTCAAATTCTCTCAAACTTCCACAAATGTCTCTATTTACTCGAGAAAAACTTCTTTTAGAAAATTCTGTGAGGAAAATAAGAAAACAACTTGCTCTACCAATCAAGTAAATGTGAATTGGCTTTGCTTGTGTCATCATTATATGAACAGCCTGTACTAGTTATGTGTTTCTGTCAAGCTATAGAGACACGATTTTAAACCAATCAGCGCGCGAATTTTCTTCCGGCTATTTCCTAATACTTTTTACGAAAGAGATTTTTTAAGATATCTTCATTGACATTTCAACTGTGACACAACCACTCGGAAACGAATGGTGTTCCATTAGGGTTTACCATCTTCTGCACCAAACAAATCACAATATACATACTATACATCTAAATTTCTACAGATTTGTAGCGCACAACAATATTTTCTCCTCGACGTCACGTGTAACCAGCACAATATTTGCCAGCGCATACTTCGGAACACTATGACATATCAAATGAGATTATTAAAAGCAAACGGCTGAAACAAAAATATATGCGGAATAAAATTACTCTGCACAGACAACAACGAAAAAGCCTTACCATATTTACAATCAAAGCACTTGAAATCTGCTCGCTTTTCCGGATGATTGTAGCAAATGGGCGAAATGCCCGCAGCGGCCATGGCCGCGTCGTTCCTTCGAGAAACGACCTCTATAGGTGGATTTGTTTAGCTTCCTAAACCGAAAAGAAAAAAATCACAACTGTTTTCACGTTTTTTCAGCTGAAAATACAGACAAGAACCAACATAGTTTCCATCCGCATTTTGCAATCAACGATTGTTTTGTCACTGGTTACGCATGCTTCGAAGTCTCGCGCGTTTTTCTTCCGAAGATGACGTAGATAAGAAATATTAGATCATCGGCTTATCTTCGTAAGAACTCGTCATAAATCCGACGACACGCTGCTGCCAGGTAACCCATGGAGCGTCTTCACCTACCCGATGGTCACGTGGAACATGATGGACAGGCAGAAACAGGAAACTTGTAGCTGTTTATTTTAAAATTCTTTATATTCACTCATCCCCATAAATATTTTCGGATTTATTTGTTTCCCTTCCGCCGATAACTGTCCCTCTTTTCTTTCTTTTATTTCATCCCGTGAGTACATCGCTCCTCTGTACACTCGCAATCGGACAAGAAAAGCGCTTATCTTAATTAAGCTTAGAATAATGATAACATGTAATTGAAAAATAAAAGAGACCGCCTATAGGCTTAAAAAATTTGCATGCAAATACAAAACGCTATTTGCCAAAATTCCCATGGGGTCGCGCGGTCTCTGATGCCTTATTGTTAATGATGTCATACGGATAATTAAGCATAATATATTTATTAGTCAATTATCCTTCAAGTTAAACTTGAGTAGCTAAGTGAATTATGCGTTTCTGAGATCACGCGTTCATTCAGTTTGACTATTTCTGGTAGCAAATATGAGGGGGACCAGAAAATCTACGCTTATGACTCCCGATCCTTATCACATCCCAGGGTAAGTAATTGCTAAAAGTACTATATCACATATTTGTTTTACCGCACTGACATGTCAGTCGATTGCTTGGTTCTCGAAAACGCTTTTAAAACTCTTTGACATCTTTTAAAGCCAGCGAGTTTTGATGTCTTTAATATGGTTCGGTTTCTTTCACAGGTATTGTGGTTACTGTCCACAATTCAAGTACCAAATTGGTGATACATTCGGCAGAACGACCTCGCAACTGTTGACGACATCTTCCGTGGCGAGCTCTGGCAAGCCGGTGTTATCCGACATCACTCCGCAGCCTCGACCACCGAGAGACGGTAGACGAGCTCTGATAGCCACCCGAAGCTTGAATCTTGGCGATCAAAAACTATGCGATGAGATGGTTCCAAATTACACGGGTAAGCGAGAGAAACAAGGCTGTTTCTTTACTGCTAGCTAGCTAATGCTTGTTCAACTCCGTTCTATGATTTAAGCGATTAGCTAATCCCATTTTATAATCTTCGATACACAGACGAACGTCAAAGCCTTTTTTTCGCGGGAGCTGTACGTGGTAGACAGCTGAAATGAAACTTATCTTTTATTAGCAAGTGTAAATGCTGAATAATATTGGCTTGCCTTACCATCGAACACCGCTAAACCATGTCCCTGTCGATAGAAAAAAGATCGAAGGAATTTCACAGTAACAAACCCTGAAACTTCTCCACGCAATTCGCTTTTTGCGATTTGAGTAGAAACATCAAAGAGACCTTCAATTTTTACTGGGAACATTAATAAATTGAGTTTAATCAAGCAAAAGCGAAACTCTAAATCCTTAAATCACTTTTCAAAATGTTGAAAGAGCGTACGATCGAATGTTTTTATGTTGTGTGACTTCGTGGTTCAACAGTTTACAGTCGTTTCCAAGGAAGCGACCTGTCTCGCTTTGAAGGGCTTTAAAATATATGTAATGTATGCATCGCCCATCAATTTCGTTGACCTGAGATGAACTTGTTTGTTATAGCTTCTTCGCCTTTTAAATTGACACGCAATTCACAAAAACAATTTGGAAGAGTAAAATAAACAAGGATTACCAAATTCCATGTGGCTTTTTGGTTTGCTTTAAAATTTCTGCTGGAATGAATGTTTATATTATTATGATGTGAATCCGTCTTGCCGTCAATTGTTATTTTTGTATTATTTTTAAAATGCGATTTGATTTGTCGACGAACGAAGACAATACAACTATTTCCAAAGAAGCATTATAAAGCACAGAAATTTGCGACATCAACGTGCACTCCGTTTTGTAGTGCGTCACTGGGGCCAAGCCGAATACCTCACATCCTCACATTGACAGTCGAAGTCCTGCAAAACATATAGCGTGACTTGTTAGTGGAACAACTCAAGTGACGCAAGAATATCAAATCGTTTACGCTTCATCTTTCATCACGGATACATCACTTACAAAAAATTTCGGACTATTTTCATTTTGGTCAAAACAGTACAAAACTTTTAAATAACCCCAAATCCGCTAGTTTCCTTTCTGGAGCGAACTAAAGTTGAGACACTGCTTGAGATGCGTACGTAACCATGGTAACGACTCGCCTGTATACAGTAACGTGTGCTGAAGATGCAAGTTTACGTTAGCTATGCTTCAGCAAAGTCATTCTAACAAAAATGTTTTAGCAAAGTGTTTGAAATTTTTGTCCGAAGTGAGATAAAAAGTGTTCGAAAATTAAACATTTGAAATAAAACGTTCGAAATTTTAACATCCGAATTTTTCGGAAGTAATGTAGCATAGGATGCAACAAAGTCAAGTCTCTTTTTTAACAAAGTCAAGTCTTTTTTTTTTCAGGTTATATACCCAAAGGAGAACACTACTTTGGAAAGCCTTACGCAGACACCTGCCTTAGCGCCATTGCCAGCTTCCAAGAAGATCAAGTAAAACATCATCAGAAAATCCGCGACCTTAGAACCATCGCAGAGCTACAAAGAGGCAAGGAAGTTCCGCAGGAACTTCTCTCCGATAAAACTCTGATCACGACCAAGTACAAGACTCCACTGAAGTCAATCACAGTGAGACCCAAAGGCTACTTCTCACCACAAGCGCTACAGCACTCGCTCTCTCCCTTCATCATGAGCAACGACGACCCGAAGAAATTCCTCATGTCGGGATACACTGGATTTGTCCCGCGGGCTAGGGGTGAAATGGGCATGGGATATCCACTGTTAACGAATAGGGCGCTGTGTGAGTTCACGAATGAAAGCGAACGGCTAAAGCGTGTTAAGGATCTGCCCGTGACAGTTATCCGTCCTGAAATTAAAATAGTCGACACCAAGCCGATTTATGTGAAGGATTCAGGTCAGGTTCCGCACTACACTGGACACGTGCCAGGTAACGTATTCACTCCTGGGCCGGGTTGTTCGAAAGCCGGTTAATGTTAATCCAGGGTTAAACGTTATCTGAAGAATTGATTTTCTTGTTTACAAATGTTTTTCACCTCTAACGTTTGGTGTAGTTTGAGATTACTACAGCTTATAACTGAAGGGCAAACAATATAAACAGATTACCTAAACAAAAAGTTCCAAAACTGAAATCAAAATTCTCGCTAACCCTGGGTTAGCTTAATCGCGCTTTGAACAACCCGGCCCAATCCTTTTAATGAACCTGTACTAAAACCAGGAACACCGGAATAGCAGCATATCGCTAGCAAATAAAAGTTAACGTCTTCCAGCTCGTAACCTATCTGTTATCTTTCGAAAATTTCACTCGAATCCAATTGTAAACATGTACCTGCAGATGGCGTAGTGCGCACGCAAAAACGCAAACGTTTCACTTACTGGGGAGGTGACAGGAAAAAATGTAACGGGCACCGTAAAAGTTTTCAAAAAAGATCAATAACTTTAAAAAACGCGTGGTTACCCCTACATTTTATGTTGCGAAATGGAAGTGGCAAGACTATTCAACATGTGATTAGTTTCTGGTTGTGAGCAAAAGGTATTTAGACTGTATTCTAGCTGAACCAGAGGAAGGCTGTCAGAGACGCTAAAAGCGCTTTTGCAACGATTTTGTTGTCAAAACGTACCAAAATTGATTTTAATATTACCATTTGCCATAAAGTCTAAAGATCTCTTAAAATGTGTTTGCCTTTCTGTATCAGTAAAGGCAAATTCTAAGGAAACCTGTGAGGAAATATCCTTTCCCTTTTTCAGGAAATGCTGATGTCATCATTTTTGTTGAGATTCAAGGCTAAGTATCTCGAAAAAACGCCTGGCTACCCATATTTTTCTTTGTGGATTCCAATAGCCCTTGCAAAGATCTACTTTTTCCGCGTGGTCCTAACCTGGCGCAAAAACCTTTGTATTTAGTAGGCACTACCCTGGTCCCAGAGGTTTTTCTTGATTTTTCACCGCATGAGAGAGCTGCGAGAGAACCGCGAAGCGCCAAACACGAGTCGCGAAGCGGTGAGAACGAAAAACCACTGGTTACCCTAGGACTTGAATCTCACTTGCACGCAGACGCCAGCTGTCAAACGCGTCAATTTGATAATTCAAAAAGCGACCAGTGGAAGCTTAGCAATCACGTGCTTATCAGCCGCTAATGTTTCCACTCGGGTGGTGAAGAGTGGTATCTTTTGACCTACTTGGCCGGGATCAATCTGCGTGTTTGCAAGAATGTTTTCATCCGCAACGATCGCGGTGATTAATCGAATTATAATTATAATCAATTGACTTTCTATGTCCGGTTGGCAGAATGGCGAGCACATCTTTGCGATTATGACTGCGAGCAAGGCTTTGATATTCGTTGACACTTTCAGTCTCTGGAAAACGCTCCTCGAGCACAGAGTCAAATTCCTTCAAAGGCACTGTCAGAAACAAAATCAATGTAGAACATAGAAGAATCTTGAACGTTTATATAAACTGAGAACTGCAGTACTTTACAAACAAATTTTGTCCCTGGTAGAGATCGATTTAGGCAAAAGTTTACACACAAGAAGTGCAGTAACAAATATCCCCACCGTCCCCTCCGTATTGCCAATCAAACAGACCAATCGTATTTATTTGCGTGTTTTGTAAAAATATCAACCAATCCAAGCTCGAGGGTCAGATCCTGACCCTGGCGTCTGCATGAAAGTGAGATTCAAGTCCAAGGTAACCAGAGGTTTTTCGTTCTCACCGCTTCGCGACTCGTGTTTGCCGCTTCGCGGCTCTCTCGCAGCTCTCTCATGCGGTGAAAAATCAAGAAAAACCTCTGAGACCTGGGTAAGTAGGCACCGTCCTAATAGCCACACTTACATGTACATGAAACTGGCGACAAGCCTTTTAAAATCTATTTCCAGAAATGAGATAAACGTTACATAAAACGGGTGACGGAAGGGAAAAGATGAGTTTCGGCATGGAGTGTGAACTTGAGAAAGCAGTAAATTTATACGTCTTTTGTTTTGTTTGGTATTCTTGCAGGGGAGAAGTTCCGATATGGAATGACATTTGGATACAGTACTATGAATGCAGCCCCAAAAAAGGCCCTTACAGTATGAGGACAATATTAAAATGAGCCTGCAGTACCCAAACAGAATGTGCAACGAAGAAAATTTAAAAGCATCGTCATCCGAGTGACGGAATATCCTACAAGTATCTGTACATGTTTAGAGCAAAGCATTTATTTTGTAATCATGAAGGCCATCATTATTCAGATATTCTGTTAATTTTGGTTAAGGTTGAATAAAAAAACTGCCAGTAAGCGACGAATGGCAGCCTGGTTGTTAAACGGAGGATTGCGCGATTGCTAGTTGCTAAATCTGCTAAATTAAGACCAGGAAAGAGCTGTGAAGACTCGGGCGAGGGCGATTCCTTTCGCGAAACCTTCCCACTATTGGTGATTTTCGTTCATTACCCTTTCAAAACTGAACCAAAACGCAAACCCTCTCACCTCTTACCACCTGTTTTATTAGACTAATACGAGTTCAGTTCGTATTTGCGTACAATTTGAGAAAGGATGGGAATACCGCGATTTTGTCGGGCGAAAAATTTCATCGAAATAGCATACTCATTCCAGAGTGCAAAAAGATACCCCCACTTCACAAGCAGACGAACAGGCTAACGTGCGAGCTGCGAAGACTGACTCCTACAGCAGGATCGCTTCGCTCGCGTGTGCGACTTAAAGGTAACCCTGCTCGCAGGCTTAACTTCAGTCTTAAGTGGTCAATTCTGACCAAAACTGCTCAAAACGGTAATTTGGGTATATACGTAACTTATAAACACTGTATCCACCCGGGCAAATAGGCTAAAAAACCGAACCCATTGCAATCGCTATCCTGAACGCTAAAACATGAGTGCACTCTTGTTTCTCTCTCTTTTACTTGAAATAAAACTCTTCCATCTCCCTTGAAACATTTTGCAAAATAAATCAATATTTTCTTTTTAACCCAGACTTGTACATTGGATAACATAGCCATGATAATTATCTTCCATGCATTGCTATTTACATTTCTGATTAACAGCTCAACGTCAACGAGACAACGATGAAACCGTAACCACGGTATCTTGAGATCAAACGAGGAACGTCACTTCACTCTGGCTTTCCTCTATTGTAGGTACGCATCCTTTAAACAAATCAGTTCATTTCAATGTGTAATATACACCTCACTGAAGTTTCCACAGGGCTTTAGTCATCCCTTACATGTTCCCTAACTGTGACTTGTTTCAAAGTCACAGCACTGAATTGGGAAATCCTCTCTCTTTTCAGATTATTTGCAGCTTTCGCACTTCAGTCATTCCATAACTGGGAGTTAAAAATCCCCGGCGTTGCATTAGTACCCTCGCAGATATTTCTTTGCTTTCATATATTTTCCGTGTTCTCCGCGGAGGCAAGCGCTCAGTAACGCACCTGGTTTAGGTGCTGGCCGAACATCCGAGTTTAGGCTACAGGCAACCTTAAATGAATCGGTTCTCTTCTATTACGTCGATGACCAGAAGTCCTTCCAGTTGTCATATTATTCGTCGGATAAAAGTGCAAATGGATTAGAGGATACGACGTCAGTTTCCTCCCCCTCCTGTTCGTCGTCTCCATCACTACTCGGTCTCTCATCTCTCTTGCCTATACCCGGGGGAGCAAGTAGATGGGATGAAAATTCGTCTGCTTCATTTTCCTGTTGCCGTAACCGTCTGCTTTCCGAGTGTCTTTCTTGTAGAATTGTGATCTCCTTTGTTTCGGGGTGATTCTGCCATTCCGCTGTTAAGAAAATTAAGACATTATAAGTGACTTTTCCTAAACTAATGATGGAACAGAGAATTAACTCTAAGTATAAATTTAAGTGCTAATATAACCCATGAATAACCCCACTGTACGTTAGCCCTAGTAAAGGGAATCAGGGAACCACACGAG
>CM042748.1:31819027-31856527 GCA_022496165.2 Catalaphyllia jardinei | reverse complement strand
CCAGTGGGTTATTCATGGGTTAAATTAGCACTAAAATTTACACTTCAGAGTTAATTCTCTGTTCCATCATTTGTGCTCATAGTGCTACGCGGCACAACATTCATATGTACCCTTACTTCAAGTGCAATTGTTTGGTAGGTGATGACTTAATGAGGTATAAAAGCCAAGACATACCTTCAGACTCATCAGAACTGCCATAGTCATCATAAAGAATTCCTTCTTCTTCTCCTTTTTCTTGTTGACTGAGTCTTGTCGCCCAGCTGCTAAGGTCAACTAAACAAGAATAACAAGGGAACGATCAAAGGAAAAACTCCACCAATGAATCAGCACAAAATACATTAATTTTAAAAACAAAAAAAATTATTCCAAGATAATTGACTGGAATTAACAACACAAAAAAAATACCCAGGAATGCATTTTTTTCTTACTTTAAGTACAAAATTACATGCTTCTACTCTGAATATTTTATTCAAATGTCCATTTAACTCCAGAATCAGAACTCTATACAAACTTTTATCTCCAAGTAAATTTTCACAAGCTTCAAGAAGAGCCCTGGGTCCAACAGGAAAGAAACCTCTCTTACGACGGCGACGCTTTGATAAAACTGTTATGAGGAAAAAAATCAAATTGAAAGTTAATACAAATTTGTCTAGTTCTATCTGCAGCTTGAATCAAACAAACCAGGGCCGGGTTGTTCGAAAGCCGGTTAACGTTAACCCAGGATTAAACGTTAACTGAGGCATTATTTTTTCTTAAAAATGTTTTTCACCTCTAATGTCTGGTGTAGTTTGAGATTACTGCAGCTCAAAACTGAAGTACAAACAATATAAACAGATTACCTAACCAAAAAGTTACAAAACTGAAATCAAAATTTTCGCTAACCCTGGGTTATCTTAATCGGGCTTTAATCAGCCCAGCCCTGGGCTATTAACTTGTCTGTATCATTTAGACACTCCCTCACTAATAAAAAGGTCCCACCTGTAAACAAACAGGGGAGCATCTCATTGCCGTGGAGGTTACCTAATTGACTGTTGATGGTGAATAAAAAATTATAACTTTTTGATCGTCAATGCTTCAATTTTTGGCCATTTTGTTTTCTTATTTGACAGTTGACATAATTTTTAGGCCATTTGATGGTAAACCCCACTGGGACCCTGATATAAGGTCTCCTTCAAAGAGAGTTACTACCAATGAATAAACTGGCTTGCCTAAGAACACAGTATAATCACCCCTGCCCGGGCTGACATACCTGCAGTACACTAACAATTAGGCCAATGCACCTCCCACAAGATCATTCTTGACTTGACGGAATATTGTCATTCTTAAAACCTTAGAGCAATAACCATGCACTAAGTTTTGCACAATAACGAAAAGATCATTACCTTTGCTTGGATCCTTCTTGCGCTCATTCTCATCCTTAGGAAATGATGTAAAACACACAACTTTGAGATGTTCAAACTTGGATTTAAAGTATTGCTTCCAAGCTGTCACTACCTCAGGAGGCACAAGATCAATCTGCAGCAAATTAACAGTCAGGCAGTGAGCGTGTTATCAAACTTAAGCACTAAAGTACTGGATGATTTTTTTTCTTTTCTGTCAAACACACATGCACACAATAAAAGGGCATGAATAGGTTCATTGAAAACTGACAGAGTAGTCTTACTTTAGTCTCACTTCTTAATGTACCACTAAATAAAACTGGCTTCTAAGTACAATATAGTGATTGGAAAGCTCTTGGGATGCAGCATGTTTGACAAGTTGCTGTTTATGCATTCTCCCACCAACAAAACCTTTTTGGCTCAAACCTGCTCCCTCTGCCTCTCACCTCTTGTTTAAAAGCTGGATAACGCTATTTAGTATATACCACACAAGGGAATAGTACTTTGTGCACGCGCTGATTGGCTAGCTCGGAGGTGATTAGAAAGTACTATTCACCTCCTAGCAGCCAAAGAAAAACAAAATGGCTTTCGTTGGTATATTGTCACAAATAAGGTTGCTCTTTGCGCTGCTAGTTATTCAGCTTGTGTGGTATATACTAAAACAGGTGAAAGTGGTGGATATTTACCTCGCTCGGTAAATATCCACCACTGTTCACCTCCACTTTGGTGAATAATTGTTAATTATTATTTTCTGTTTATTTATAGATTCGTTCAATGTACAGGCATGAGAACAGTAGGACACATAGTCCCCTACTAGGTTATTTATCCACCAGATAAATCACTATCCAGCAGAAAAGTGTTTGCAAAGCAAACCATGTGATAGCGATTTATCCAGTGGATACGTTATCCACCCTTCGAACAACTGGGGCCAGGTGGTTATGGATTTTTCCTGAAGCCTGATTCACTTTGTTGACCATCACACTTTACAGCAGAGAGGGGCACTACAAAAGCAACAAACTAGTTCAGAAAAACAACTCTAATAATATCAGCTTTTGGCCTATGCACATCCCATCTGTTTTGTTACCTTATTTAAGACCAACACTAATTCCTTCTTCAGATCCTGCACAACATGATTGTACACAGTTGGAGGGAAATGGAGAACCTGGATGAGTAGACAATGAAAAAAATCATAAGTTATAAAATAATATTATTCACATGCATGGGCCACAAATTATATTAATCGTAGTGAATGGCTAATTATGTAATTAGGTCCATTCTTACAGGTCAACACTTACTGGATGTCGAATATCTGTTATAAGAACAACTATGTCTGAAACTTCTAACACTCGCCAAAGCTGTCTCCATGTCTGTAAAATAAAATTGAAAAATAATGTAATTACCGGTAATTAAATACAGGTAATTAATAAAAACATTAATTGCAAGTACTACTATGGTGATAAAGCCCCAAATGAGTTCAGAAATTATCTGTTATGTGTTATATTATATTGTTTTCTGGGAGATGGGTTGGCCTCACGGTTAGCACACTTGACTCCAGATCCCGCAGTCCAGGTTCAAGCCCTGGCTGGAGACATTGTCTTGAGGTCTTGGGCAAGACACTAACTCTCACAGTGCCTCTCTCCACCAAGGAGTGTAAATGGGTGCCGGTGAATTGTTTGGGAAACCTAACAAATTGCAGGGGAGTAACCTGTGATGGTCTAGAATCCCGTCCAGGGTGAGTGGAAATACTCCGACCTAGCTGCTTCATGTTACAAAGACTGGGATAATCTCCAGGCAGCTATGAGCCAGTCAGCTACAAGGCTTCATGTTTTATCATCTATATACTATTTTTCTTCCTGTCTAACCAGTCTGCTTCAAAAGTCTCATTTATTAATAATTGATCATGTCAAACTACATGTAACATTACACAAATTTTTACCTCCAAGTTACGTTCAAAGTAACTTAGTTCTGAGAGCTTAAATTCATTGTAAATCTTGTCCAAGAAGTTTTCAATCATTTCTTGCTCAGATCTCTCCACTTGTTCCTTGCTCATACTGTATTTCCAAGGGGGTCTTTTAGGCATGTCCAACACTATGAATGTGAATTCAATTGTCAACACATGGACATGTAAATCTAATTGTGAAGTATATTAATATTATTCTTAAAATTCAATCTATTCAGCCATTTTACAATTCTCTTTGCTTCCATTTAATTTGCTTCCTCTTGTTTATTCAGTACCTGCCGGACGAAGGACTTTTCCTACTTGATTGGTGCCAATTTTAGCGACCCAAAAATGGGTCACTGCACTCTTACCAATCAGAGGTCCCATAGATATCCTTTGGGGACCGAATTGACAAACTATGCTCAACAAAATGTGACTTGAAAATTCAATATGGGGTCGATTGCAAAACCCATATTAAAGAAGCTTCAAAGGCCACGCGCACAGGATACCATATATTGCATATATCATGACTACCAGAAGAAAACAGTGGAAGCATATCTGTCTAGAAGAAATGTGTTTGTTTCTATGCCAAGTGGAGCTGGGAAAAGTTCGACTTTTGAGCTAGCCAGAATCTCGAACTTGTCTGGGCAAATTTGCACAAAATGTTTGTCAAAAGTGAACCTTCGCCACTGGATATCTATTTCCGGAGATCAATTCAAGATTCAAACAAGCTTTGGTCAATTTTCCTTTGAAATCTTTCTTCGTGATCACTTAAGTACAGAGTAAACAAATTTGCTTTTTCAATCGACTCAAGAGAAATGCACACGTTCGATTATTTTGATCAATCGAAGTGGAACCGATTCTTTCTGCCACTCAATTCAAGGACTTCAAGTCACGCCACTTCTCATTTTTGGCGCGAAACACAAATGAAAACCCTTCAAGCAAGACAAGTCGACCTCTTGTGACTTTGCTTCACGGTCTAGCATATTCTACCCTGAAATTCATGAGGTCGACTTGTGGAAAGTGTAACATTTAATCAAAATTAATCAAGAGTACATCGAAAGCAATCAAGGATTTATAAACTTTCTATCTCAGTTCTTACAGTGAGGAAAAATTCCTCCTCTTGGATTTCCTATTGACTCTTCTGTGGTGATTAGCAACTGAATATTTTCTGGAAGCACACTTTGTAAGGACTATATCAGTAGTAGGCAAATTACCACTACACTAAAAAAATAGGTGTGTCAACAATTTAATGCAACCCTTGGGATTTAACATGGACTTGCCAGTTACTTTGAATTCCCAAGATTTTTCACCTGAAGTGCAAAACTGCTCTGCTATAAAGCTTTCTAAGCTTATTGTAAATCCATTTAATATCATTTACATCATCATTACCAGTCATTTGACAAATTAATAGTGCATACCTGATCCAGGCTTGTAGGTAGTTTCAAGACTAACTTCCAGGTGTTCCTAGAATAATATTGAATTCATAATTCACTTTAAGTTATACCTTGAACATTACAATTTTGCCATGACAAGCCAGTCAATGACTCTTTGAACCTACTTAAATTATGATAGGTGACAAAATGTACCAGCAGTTGATTTGTCTTTTTAAGTTGTTAATTACACATGCCTTTAAAGGTAACATAACTCTTGAAAGTTAAGAATGTTTTCAACAGATTTCTAAATAATGGGTGTCTCTTTTCCTTAAAGCATTGTTGGGTCTCTGTGGGAGGTGTGGTGGCATAAAGGTTAGTGTGCTTATCTCCAGATCGAATGGTCAGGGTTTAAGCTCTGGTTGGTGACATTGCATTGTATTCTTGAGCAAGACATTTTACTCTCAAAGTGCCTCTCTCCATCCAGGTGTATAAATGGGTAACAGTGAATTTTAAATGCTAGGGGTTATCCTGTGATGGACTAGCATCCCACCCAGGAGAAAGTGGAAATACTGTAACATTAATTTTGTACTCCAACCTAGTCACTTCATGCTAAAGAAATTCATTAAGTATCGCTGGGTCTCTATTCATAACCAAATTGTTAAACAAACCTCTGAGACATATTTGAGGGGTTCCTGTGCTGCCTTTTTTCTGGCCTCAATTTCAGCCTTAGATTCACGATCAAACTGCAAACGATATCTAGTAATAAAAGTACAGTACTTGTTAACTAAAGTAACATTGATAGTAAATGGTTTAAACACGGAAGTATCAGTAGTGTGATCATACAGGCGAGGGTAGCTCTAAAAAGAACTGTCTTTTCCTCTGGAGACCATGATTGGAGTGAAGCCAGAGTGAAAAGTGTTTGTGTCAGATGGTGGTTTTGTAAGTCTGGTCTATTGAAACTAAATGGTCAGTTCAGCCATGATATTACTAATTGTAAGACTTGTTTCCAAAGCTATTGATCAGTACAATTCTGCTAACTCTCAATCTAATTTTTAGTATGGTTCTAGAAAAATTAATATCCATTCCACACAAGGAAGAAGGGTTCTGAAAGGTCCAAATTAGGCTAGGAAAGTAAAAATCAGAACTGGAATTCCTAGAGAGATGGGGAATTCACAACAAAACCCAGATACTTGCTAAATGGATTTTAAACTTTACAATCTTTAAGTTAATAACTGGTAAAATTATCTATAAAAAATTATTGAATGTGTGTTTTATAGTTAGTGAAAAGACATAGCATATGAAACTTCTATTTCAACTGTGGTGGTTAAAAACTATTGTATTCATTATCTGAAAGAAGTCAAATGTCCCTGGCCTTACAGCTGGACAATTATGAACCTCTTTGATACATTTGACAGTGTTGACTTGCGTCCCCCAGTTAAAGAAGTGTCATGCAAATACATCATGTAAATAGAGTGCATGTTTTGATTGGTTGACAGTTACCACCGCATAATTGCCAATCATTCACAAGTCAGATACAAGTTAAAACCAACACAAAAAAGTTGGCAAGAATAGAGGCAAGTTTTATTTGTCACCAACTGTTTGCCAACATGCTCACCGACTATTTTTGTGCCATTCGCATACACACCAACTTGAGTTTGCCAAATTCACTTTGCTGTGTGAAGACCACTTAAGAATTACATAGAGAATAATACAGGGATACACATAGATATGGAATTTCCCTTTGAGTGTTCAACTCGATATCTCACAAGCGAGGGTAGAGAACAAGTGAGACATCAAGTTGGACACAAGAAATGAAATTCCGTATCTTCAAGCAACCTTGTATTTTATTTTACTTATTTTATAAACATACTAATGGCAATGTTTTTGACGATTTTCCAAAGATAATTTTTCAACCACTTTCTGCACATCTCCAAACATTTTCCAAAGATGATCAAAGACGATCTGAAGATGTTTCATTTGCAACATATACAAAAAATGGACCGGGGTCCATGAACCACCCCATGGACCCAGTCCATGGACCACCCCTAATTTTCAAAAAGAAATTGTCCCTGTTAAAATGAAAATTTACCAGAGGTCAGGGTATGAAAAACACAGACTCAAAGGTTTGACTTGGGGTTTGTCTCATAATAGTGGGATGCTTTGGGATCCCGTCCCCATAAATGGGAAGACAACAAGCTCTTTTTGAGATACAGAAGATCTAGTGCATTTCTACCCCCAATATTTTCATTCGAACACAAATTGCAACTCGATCGGAAAGACACCTCCTCTCCCCCCTTGCTTATTATACTCTATCGTGCATAAAATAAGCTGATTTATTTTATAAACAAAGTTTACCCTACGAACACAAATTTGTAATCAAGGTATATTGATGAAAAAGTTTAATGGATAGCTAGTAATGTTAATGGGGGAGCACAGAATTAAACAAAGTGTGACCTTAGAGGGGGTAGGTTGCCGGATAACATAACTCGCTAATGTAAGCAATAAATACGAGTCTGTGTTTTTCATACCCTGGCCTCCGGTAAATTTTCATATCAACAGGGGCGATTTCCTTTTGAAATTAGGGGTGGTCTATGGAAAAAAAATTAGAGGTGGTCCATGGACCGGGTCCATGGGGTGGTCCATGGACCAGGTCCATGGGGTAGTCCATGGACCCCAGTCCATGTTTTGTATATGTTCTTTCATTTATACACCAACAAATTTAAGTGTATTTATTTATTAAGTTTAAGTTTACTCCATAAATTAAATTAAATTACATATGAATAAGTAAATAAGTAAATAATTAACAAATTAATATTGTATGGAGAGGGGAACATCCAAAAAGCGCCCTTGACACCATGCGAGGGATGCTCCGTGTAGTTAAAAGGACAGAACAAAAATGATACCAAAAAAGGATATCTACACATGTGAGTATATATCTTCACACATGATGATATAATATCGTTTTTATTACTTTGATACCATTCGGTATAGCACTAACTTTTAAATAATAATTAATGATAACAGGGATTTCAAGACTTAATGATAAATGAGACAACGTTAACGACTTTTTCCTTGATCAATCCCAAATTATTGAGAACAAGTTTAATTTTGCCATCCTTTTTTTACATTTGTTTACATGTATATATTAAGCTTAAATTGTTTGCCACAACTCTCATTTAATAATACCGTTTAACAGCACGCCAAAAAAAATAAAGAAGGGTAATTAAATTAATCGATGTTAGGAAAAATCAAGGACGGTCCATTTAAGATGATTGGGTTGATACTCGAGCTCTCTGCACTTTGACATTTTAATAGAGATAAACTACAAAGTAATATGTACCTGTTTAGGTCATGTTTTCTGTTTTTATCTTGAAGATAAGATACCGGTTGATAGTGAAGTTTAATAGCAGCTGCTGTGTTTTTGTCGAGTGACTTCTCTCCTATCTCCGATTCTTCCTCGCCTTCTGTATCTGCAGAGTTTCCGTTTGAAGACTTTTCCTCGTCTGAAATGCACGCCATGTTTGAGATAATCATTCAAAATGAAGTTCAAAACCACCTATGTAATTAGACTGCTAAAAAGGACCAGACAAAAAAATCAGTTCATAACAGCAGTGTGAGAGTAATCAACTTGAAAAAGACAACAAGAAAGCAAATATATTGTACATGTTTGATACAGTCAAGCCTTTTGAATGTAAACATACCCAAGTTTTTCACCCGTTTCTTTTCCCGTTTCTCTTGTAATTGCTTCTTTTTCTGCTTGTTGCTGAAAGGTTTTTTCCGTGGCATTTTCCAGTATGTTTTTAAACCATAACAATGAAGTTTTCAATATTTATATCATATTGACTAACCTGGTCGTGTAAGAACCCCCGAAGCTTCATAGCTTGGGAGCCCAGTTCTCTGAAACGAGGCAAGCGTAATTAAGACAAGATGGCGGAGCAAGCAAACTGAACTGATAAACTGAAATACAAACTGAACGTTTTCACGAGTCTTAAGCTGCGTGCTACGAGTTGTTTCGTTTACCTTTCGTTTAAAAGAGATGGTGAGTAAAATTTCTTTAAATTCTCAAGGTCTTTGAAGTTTTATTCTAGCTATTATTCATTTATGCAAAGGTTGAACAACTGTTAACTTTGTTTAATATACTCTACTGTTGAATTGAATCTGCAGTCTGTCACATTACACTCTGATTTAGGGGACTTAAAAATCGAACTTTTCTGTGAGGATACTCCTAAAGCGTCTGAGGTAAGGATCGTTTACTATCCGCCCTATGATTAAATTCTCGTTTTGAGACTTAATCTCAAAGCTTATCACAAGTTACCACATTCTATTAGTAATCTTTGATTACCTATAAAAGTCGACTAACAACAGGTTTAGACAAACTATTTTAAAACAAGCTTTTTTTATTATTGTCTTTTGCAGAACTTTCTTGCTCTTTGTGCAAGCAATTATTATGACAACTGTGTTTTTCATAGGTGAGTCAACAGCTGTGCAAGCATGAGAAGGAGCAGGGAAAGTCTGGCATAATTCTTACGAACTGACCCACATTTATTTGCACTGAAGTGCACATTAAAAGTCAACAATTACAATTATTTTTTTATAAGATTCGGGTTTTGAGTTATCCAGAATAAGCAAGGTTATCAGCCTCAGCCTTTGGCTTCAGCTAATAACCACTACCTTGATCTTGATTATTCAGCATATCACAAAAACCTCATCCAATACTTTGTTTATACATTACAAGGAATCCACTCTTTGAACTTGTAACCGGGACAAAAAGAGTAAAGGTTTACAATCTTTTTTTAAAGTAATTATATTTGTTTCTCTATGGCGTATTTTTTTTATTTCTTTTTTAAGAAAATGGTTTGATTGTTATTATGTTTTGGTCGTCAACAGAAACATTAAAGGTTTTATGGCACAAACTGGAGATCCTACAGGTCTGTGATTTATATTAAAGAATAACATAACTATGATGATTTTAATAATTTATATATTCCAGATAACAGATTATTAGACTCCACTTTTACTGTAAAGACTGTACTATTTTTTCTTCTAATAGGAACTGGAAAAGGAGGAAAAAGTATTTGGGGCAAGAAATTTGCTGATGAACTTAGTCCAGCACTTCGGGTTAGTGTGACACCATGTTAGATTCATCCTGTTATATGTGAAATATTTAACATACATGTACTGATGGTTTAGTAAAGGCTAAAATAACAAGCAAATCAACCATTGATAAGTGTAAATATCCCATAGTATTTAAGTAGTAGGAGACCAGTTTAAAAGGTCATTTGTAGTAGTTTCTTATTACTTCTTATTTCATCAAAGCACAAACAGTTTATGGTGTTTTTCTTTGGGCAAGAAGAACAGTGGACAATACATTTAAATCTCTTAAAAATATCAGACATATTTTTGGTGTTAAATGTCACTGCCTTTAAAACCATCATTCATATTTTTTACTTGCATGTACCCTGGGTCTTGTCCAAAATTCAGTCAGACTTGTTCACAACTTAACACCAAAACATTTTTATAATATGATTATACTTGTGGAAAATTCGAAGTTACACACATGCCTGTTGTAATTTTGTTTCTATATCACCTTCTGCCAGCATAATGCAAGAGGGACAGTATCAATGGCAAACAGTGGCCAAGACACAAATGGATCACAGTTCTTCATCTGTTATGGTAAACAGCCTCACCTTGACATGAAGTACACAGTATTTGGAAAGTAAGTTATCACTTGTAACTAACAGTGAAATAATGATATTATTTAGTGTTTTTTTTTCAACTCCTGATGAAAGTAAAGCTATTATTTGTCATTGCACGATATTACAGGTATACAGTCAGGTTCAAGACGCCAGACAGCAGCCAAAATAGTAAAGATAGTAAGAGTTTGTAATACCCACCATGAGAAGAAGTCTATGTTGGGCCCCACTGACATCCTGGTTCCCATAGAGTCAAGTGATTCCGATTATTTCTTCTCCTCCCTTAACTACTGGGACACTAGTCCACTGCAGGCTTACCCACAGCACTGAATTTGCCTGTACCTATTCACACATCTGGGTGGAGCAGAAAAAGGTCTTCTCCAAGAACAATATCAACCAGTGCTCTGAGCACTTGCTGGAGATAAGCCATGGCACTCCAATGTTCAACTTCTCCCAAACAGCTGTATATTGTTCATTAAGTTGTTTTGCTTTTTAGTAGCCTGCAGTGGAGGCATGTTTTGGGCAGGGAAGTGTATATTTTGGCATTAGGCCACCATCTTGGATTTGGTAACCATGAAAGGTGGGGTGAGGGAAAATTTGCTGGAGAAGTAGGCATAAAGTGGGAAAAATGGCCCAAACCACCCCTCCCCCCCTCCCCAATGCCCCAATCCTCTGCCAATTTAAGATGACGGCATTAAAGCTTGGTTTATCAAGCGTTCTCTTCCCAAATAATGCCTATACTTCAGGCTGGCATTTTACCTCCTTAGATTACATGACATTATTACAAAGTCAACTAGTATGCAATATTATAGGTAATTTGCTGTCTCTTTTTTACCTTTTCAGGGTGATTGATGGTTTAGAAACATTAGATGATTTAGAAAAACTGCCAGTGAATGAGAAAACATATCGACCACTTACTGAAGTGCGAATCAAGAGCGTGACTATCCATGCAAACCCTATAGCAGATCAAAGTAGTTAACTTTATAAAGCAAAATTTAAGGGTTTACCTGAATACCACTTATAAGTACTTCTGTGGAAGGAGATCAGCAACATTCTCAAAACCACTCTGTGCTTCATGTTTGAAAAATAATGTAAGAATCTGAACAGTCTACAGTGCTTGAGGTCCAAATAATTTATTTTGAAGTCGGTCCTTTATCATATAAAACTAATAGAAACAGTATATACAATGGTTGTTACATCCTGAAAAATGTTCAACTTTCCAGCCAGTCTGTGACCATTCCCTTACTTTAATAATACAACAACCTTGACCTTTTGATAATTTATGGAGTGTAAAAGACACTTGTATGTTGCTGCAGGTCTGTCTCACATTCAATGGCTCTGTCCAGGTAAAGTGGCGTAGTTGAAGGTTAATTAAAACATATTTTAAAAAAAACAAACAAACAAAACAGCTGTACACTGTGCATGAAAATGGGATCCAGCATTTCCTCTTGTGGATGACACGTTTTATTATTTTGATGTAATAAAGAAGAATTATTTGTCATATTGTGTAATGTCTTAACCTTCTTTTGGACAAGGCGTTCCTTGGCAAAAACAATGAAGCATAAAGAATTCTAGCCATGGTTCCTGTGCACATCACTGTTTCCACACACACCTTTTCATTGTTGATTGCACAGGCTTGTATCAAATCCTGATGTACATTCAATACATTTTGTTTCTATTTTCCCGAGTACTTCACAGATCTTTCTTGGAGTTGATTAAGTGAACATTACTTTGCAGTGAGGGTTTCACAGTGGGTTAGAAGCTCCTCGCAATACCTAGAGTTGAAACAAAAAGGAATTAAAATTAATTTAATCTTTGAAAACAACATCAATAATTCAAGAAAGAATTAGACACATTTGTGATTTTTTTTAAATACCTGGCCACTCTGTGTTTGTGTCTAACAATGTCGAGTTGTTCTTTAAGAAGCAGGGGTTGTACATGTGCCGCTTCTTTTAACACATTAAGCACAGCTTCCTGTAAAGTAAATTAAGTGTGCATAGAAAAAAATTAGGACTGCTAACTTGGACCTCTTTAGTGTCCATGTGAAGTATTCCTAAAGTGCATTAACATTTTAAGAGATTTAGTCAAAGCCTGGCACACCAGGAGCCACTTTTTGCCACTTGAGTGGGGGTGGGGGATGAATGGGCTTGGAATTCACTTGTTAAATTTATGTTACCTTCCAAGAAAACATACGAAACCAAAATCGTTGGCTAAATTTATGATATCCGACAACTGTGCACTAATTTCTTAACTGTTAACCAACAGATAAATGTGAATGTACCTGCAAACCACTCAAAATTGGCTTAAACTGCCAAAGCAGTTGAATAGAGTAGAGTTGAATAGACCCTCATTAAAAACCTACTTGTATGGAAGCTGATGGGTCATCAAGGTGAACAAGGAGACCCTTGAACATGGCTTGCAGATGCAACTTGTACAAGTCACTGTCATACCCTGATGGAAAGGCTCTGAGGGAAAAACACAAAAAATGATATTAATTTACTACAGCACTTAGAGCAACTGTTACATCAAGAACAGGAAACAGAAACAGCAGGCAGGACAGACACAAACATGAGCTCTAACTTAAAGTGATTTGAACCCAGAAATACCTTTGACTCAGTTATCAGGCTTGTGTGATCATCTTGGTGATAATTATTATAAAAAGGACCTTGTCATTGGTAACTGAGTAATTTGATAGCTTGACCAAAAGTTATCAAAACATTAATCATTGACAAATGTTCTTTTTCAGGTCTAACCTTAATAAAAACAATAAAAATAGTAATAATAATAATAATAATAATAATAATCGATAAGTGTCAATAATAATGATAATCATAATAATAATTATAATAATATACATGAAAAATTGCTCGATTCTGATTGGCTGAGAGCAGTGCAGTTCAAGTGTAACACCAGTGCAAATTACACATCGTAATTCTGGATTATGATTGACTGAAAGACTAAAGGAAATTTTCTAAGACAATGATATCACGTAAAATTATGCCAAAAAGTTTGTGCAGAAGCTACGAATGACAAAAAATGGCTTCAAGAAAGATCTTCCAGCATTTCCTCTGTTGGGAATTGTTTTCAGCGAGTTGTAAGCTCAGGTCAGCTCAGACGCCAAATTTACGAACTCTTTAATGAACTAACCACGTAATCCAGAACATAAGTAAACAGCGAATCATAATGCCTAAAAGAGTGAAGAAAGTAAACTTAAATCTCCAAAAACTGCAGCAAGGCTGACCTAAAATCTCAAACCCGCCAAGAAAATACAACAAAGATGAAAATCTGGAAAATTATGACAGCAAAGTTCAAATGCACGCTCGAGCACATTCTGGGCCATGATTGGCTAATTAAAATCACCTGAGATGAAGCGGGCACACAAAACTGAGAGGTGAGTTCAGAGTTCGTAAAGTTTAAGACATCCTCCACGCAAATTATTTCATGTTTATATTATTAATAAGCAATCATACGGTTTTTCTCGTTCAATTTGGAATTAATTTGCACTCGTGAGTTTTCAAAAAGCAAATTGCACTCGCACTCGTGCAATTTCAGCTTGATTAACTATACTAATAATAAAAACTTATTTTTTTCACATTTATAATCAGTAAAAATTCATAATCAGTATTTGTAAATAAACACATTTATATATGACCATTTGACAAATTACATTACAGAGCCATTTTCAAGCTAAATGCTAGTTTACTTATCATAGATTCTTGATGCAGAATGACATACATTGGGAGACATGAAAACAATATCAACACATAATAATTACGTGATTCGCATTTCCATCACTTGTTTGTGCACATTAAATGACAACTTTTAATTTGTAAATACACACTCGTTAATTCACAATTAACATGCAAACTTCATTTAAAATGATGCCCAGCACTCACTTGAAATAAGCAAGAAATGTTCTAGTGACAACAATCCGTATCTCATCACTACTATCATCCATTCTCTTCAGCAACTCTGGGTAAACTTGATGAAGCATGTCCGCTGAAAATGCAAAACAATATGTTAATATTACTATTTAATATAATAACAAAATGACTTTACTGTAATTCACAATCAGCTTCATCAGCCTTTCCATTATCCCAATGCAAAAGAAAACATTTTACATGTACCAGTAAAACTATCTTTGCAGGACAGTAGTAATCTCTGCAGAGCTTTACATGATACAAGTCTTGTGGTTTGGTTGTGGTCTTCAAGGCAAGTTGTAAGCTGCAACAGAAAAAAGAAACAGTTACTGAGTTAACGAGATATTAAGACACTCATATGTGTTATTTACTTAATTAATAAATATTAGACCTCTAATAATAATAATCATTGAACAAAGCTTGAATATCATTGCTATTATTATGAGCTCCTCTGAATTACAGTGTACTAGAGGCTGAGCGATTTGTGACAGATGGTAAAGTGAGATGGTCATTGGCCATGATATATTTATCAGACATGTTCTTGAGGAAGATGCTGGTTATTTTTAGGTGTACCAGTACTTGTAACTGCATTGTTTACTGCACATACCTGAGTTAGAAGATCTTTCATTACCAATCCAGCATCTCTAGAAGACAGTAAGTTTGACTGCAGTAATGCCCAAAGACAGGAGATAGCTGCAGAACGGACAGCAGCAGCAGTCCTGAAAACAACAATGAATCCAAAACTGAAATTATTCCTTATTGGCTCAATGGTAAATCCCACTTTTTTAACCTCAATGAGTTCCATTTATGAGCAATCAGAAAGTGAATGTTGACAATAAGGATGTTCATTATGATCAAGGTTAATATTGGCAAAGATGATGATGATGAAGATACCTTTCTCAGCTAAAACTGTTCTTACCAAAACTACGTGTACTACAAGGCAAACATTAGTTAGATGTGAACATCATGGCCAAGAAAAAGTACATGTACCTACCTTCCTGCTTGCCAAACACAGTTAGGGATGATGAGTTTCTGCACTACATGTACTGAATATGAGCTGAATGCTTTCTCTGAGTCCACTGACTGGGGAGCACTCATAAGAAGACGAGACAGCAATGAAAACATCCTACAATTGGAAGGGTGCAAGCATTAATAGGGAGCTTAATCAATGATGACTGAAACTAAATATGTAATGCCATCGATCAATTCCAAACACCAAATGCGAAAAAAAACATTTCCGTCAAGGACTACTTTCTCCAAAATACAAAGAACTTGGTAATTTCACGTTGTCCGTTTGCAGAGAATGGCCAAGAAATCTACAAAGATTTATAACTCTTGTGCACAGCCGTTGCTCTGCCTTTTGTTTAGAGGTGTTTTCGTTCCCGTTGCCGTCATGGTTAGCTTAACCTCCCTAATTTTAGGAGCGTTTCATTAATGAGCGAGGCAACAATATTTTTCATTACAAACCAAATAATAACATAAATGCTCTATTTTCAACCCATAAAGTTGATGAAATGCACAATGGTTGCACATAAAAGGGATATTGACAAAAGACAATTTACAGTGGTCTTCAGGAGTTTATGAAATATTACAAAATTTTGTCCTTGATTACATTTCTAACTGATATGCAAGTACAACTACAGTTCTCAAGTGATCTCTTACTTAAGTCTTAGTTCAGGATCTTTTTTCTGACTGTCTAAACTCTCTGTGAAGATATCCATGGCATCCCCAAGTTGCTGACCAACAACTGGTCCAGATTTTGTTAACAAGACGTCAAACAGTCGACACTCTGGTGAGTGGTGGGTCCAAGAGGTGTAGTTCACCTAAAACAACAATTTTAAAAATACATCTAGTATAGCCACATAATTATGTGATTTTATTATAATATTATTACTCTTTATTACAACACAGAAATGAAAGCTGTTGTAGCATTGTTGCAAAATAATATCCATTTGAAGCTTCCATTGATTACAGCAAAGGTTGAATCAAAGGAATGTAATGTATATGTTACAGTTAATTTTTGGTTTCAGTTAATTTAATTTATAATTTAACCAGTTAGTTTGTTCTAACTAGGTGATTTTATTTTTAGCTAGTTAGTTTTTTTCTAAAGGGTGAGTCTGGGTGGAGATGAAGATGGACTTCAAAGTCAGAGGTTTGGAGTTCAAATCCAGGTGAGTGCAAGATAATAAAAAACCTGGGGGCTAGATTTAGGGATAGGGTTAGGGGGGGGGTCAATAGGGTAGGAATTGGGATAAGTGAGCATGTTACTCTTTTTGAGAAACAGCCTCCCCCCCCCCCCAAAAAAAAAAAAAATGGAAACATCACCTAGTAAGAAGAAACTAACTAGTTAGAAATAGAATCACCTAGTTAGAATAAAAACTAACTAGAAAATAAAATTGTAAAATTAACTGAGATCAAAAATTAACTACAACATATACATAGTGTTCTGCGGCTCCAGTCCTGTAAGTTCCCTTTGTTACTTTTACAATAGGAACTCAAAGACTAGACTAATATTTTTTCTACACATTGAGAGGACTAGATACTTCATTTATTGCTAACTTACTTTCAGCTTTTCTAGGAATTCCTGCACATGATTTTCATACAGCCTGTTTATATTATCCAAGCTTTGTGCTGCAGCCAGTTTGGTTAATACAGTATTCACCTGTTACAATAAAATACCACAATAGAAACAACTCGTGAAAAATTACAACCAAAGCAACATTAAGAATAACATTCTCTGATATCTGCTTAATCGTCCTTGTCTTCTTCTGGAAGATCAACCATTTTAAATTAACATGAATTTTTGAAAAGTATAACTAAATTATTAATATCATCTTTAGTGCTTCAAGTAAAATATGAATTCTCAAACAGTACCTCTTGATCAAGGTTCCCCTGTGGTTGTAGTGCCATCACGTGTATCACAACATAGAACAAAGTGAAACTGTGTACACTGCTCTCTTCCCCTGCCTTGCCTATAATTGCCAAGACAGTTGCCAAGAGATGGCGCTGGCATGGCAAATGCTCTGTGCAGCAGATGTCTGGTAGGGCAATTGTGTCACAGACAGCCTGTGGTAGAGATACATGTACAGTGCGAGTTCAAAGATGTTGTGCCTTAATTCTTTTAACATGTTTCAGCTTCAACCACATGTTTTTCTATTACATACATGTAAAAGTTACAGTTTGCAGACAGTGTTTCCAGATGCCAAAGTAACATACATTGTATGATCATAACATGGTACATCAGACCTGCTGATCACACATTCTTTAGTGTCATAGGTCTGTAATTTTGTATGTCTCCAGACAGTCATCAACAGTCTGCTCCTTGAACAAGACAGGTTGTTCTTATTCTGACAACAATCAAACACACTTGTACCTTGAGATGAGGTTTGAGCAGCTGTGGATTACACCCTCTTAGTAAGGCAGCTATTATCATCAAACAGCTGCTGCAGGCAGTTGATGAGCTGCCCGCCATTGACTTGAGGTGAGGAAGAGCTAGCTTGCAGAATAATGCAGGATCAACAAAACAACCAGCTAGTTCAGCACTTGATACAACCTTGGAAATAAACAACAAATTGAGGATCATTATAATGGTACTTTGCCCAGATGCTGGGGTAGCACAGTTCAACTGAGATTTGAAATTCTTTTGAAATTCAATTCAAACGAAAGCTAGTTATGTGATAGACCAGGTGGGATTAGAAAGTACACAGTATAATAAAAATTATTCCAGACATAACCACCGCAATTTAATGCAAATTGCCTCTGCCAGTGCCGGTATCATAACAATAATATTATCATCATCATTCATTATTCACTCATTTTATTCAAAACTCAGTAAAAATCTTCTGATCAGTAATTATCAGTAACACAGATATTCATGAGCTAACACATCCCAGGACTTCTATGCTGTGAGGGAGATTTGAATAAAAGGGATGATTACTATTATATTGACAGGCTTTGATCATGAGCTATGTTTGAACTAGCAATCGAAACATTTCACAACAGAGGAGCAATATACTATACGGTCATGTAGCTTGTTTGGGGAATGAATATCTTTCACATGGCACAGCAAAGATTTCCAGTTTATCCCAATAAATGTTTATTACCTGTTTTACAACTTGTTCATTTTCATCTTGGCTAGCCTTATACAGCCCTTGTAGTAATATTTCCATGTGCTGTGTTGTGTTATCCTCAGCATAAAGCAGTAAGAAATAAACTAATGATGAAGCCTGTCAAAGGACAGGAAAAACAATATCAATGATACTAAAAACATTATTTGGAAGTGTTTCATCAGATATCCAAACATCGAGAAGAGAGCTGAAAAAAAAACAGCAGCAGAGTATTTTTGTTGAAATTAGGTGTTTGGATAGGCAACAAAACACTGTCTCAAGTGTTAAAAAATAAATAAATAAACCAAAACTAAGAAGTAATGGAGAAGTAAATCATCAAAATCTGTGCTAATTAAGACCAAATATCCAAACTTCCTTCATGGTTGTCATTTTCTTTGTTTTAACCCATTGCCTTTCTTCTCAAATAGCACCATGTTTTATGACATATATGCTCATGTATGCACAGAAATCAAAATTTCAATGGACATAGTTTTTGGACAAGACAGTGAGGTAGGACATCTTTTGACTTTTAATTATTATTATTATTATTATTTATTTGTTCAGGTCATAAGTAGTTTGACAATTTGTAAATATGGATCAAGTAGAGCAAATAGCCATGTTTGAAGTTTGAAAAGATTATAATCTAGTACCATTTTAATTTTTACCAGATTGAAGTTTGTATGAAAAGTACTCAATAAAGTTTATATCGATTTTAAATTTTTTTCAAAATTATTATCATATTTATTTCAATATTTATTTTAATATTCTTTTTATACTGTGTTATCATCTTGTTTGCAGCTGTTTTGACTTCTTGTAAAGACACGTAGGTACAAAATTATTTCAAGTCAGAAGAGTTTAAATTCGTAATTGTATGATTATTATTATTATTGTAAATTTAAGATTCTTTGAATTTCTTAATAAAGTTTTGTTGTTATTTTCATATTTATCATATTATTATTATTATTATTATTATTATAATAATTAGTATTATTATTGTTGTTATATTTAGTATTACTGACATATTAGACATTCTCACTTCACCCATTAAACTATTAAAACATTGACTAGATTAGTATTGCTTAATACATTTCATAGTATTAGAGGGAAAAGCAAGTCAGCTCTCTTACCTTAATCCTTGTGTCGGTGGTCCAATCAGCCATATCACGTAAAGCAGCGGGTAAAATTTTTGAGAAGTTCCTTTGAACCAACACCCTACATCCTAGACTGGGCCGTTCTATATCTATCAAAGACAGAAGATAAAAAAATGCCTGACTGACCAAGTTGGGAAAACAAAAATAATCGTATTCAGAGTCCGGTTACCTGTTGGAGGTTTATGGCTGGGAGGTTCCTCAAAATTCATTTTGTCCTTTAAATCTTCTTCATTTTCTAATGCATATTTCTCACCAACCTGACACAAAATATAAACATTTGTTTAGTAATGTTTAGTAATGATTGGTACAGCTACATTTTCATTTCAGACGACACATTCAGTCTGTATGCTAGCATAATACCACTATAAAACAAAGTACAACTTAAAAGTCCAGTAAGTGAAGTGGTCAAAACAGCGTCAAGATGCAGTGTGTATCAATAATTATTATGTAGCAGCGGATGACAATATTTGAAGTACAAATTTATACTGGGATTTAGCTTTTCTTAATGTTACTGTTATAAAATATCTACGTGTACCTTGTTCATAAGCTCTTTTGCCAACCTCTGAATGTCAGGTAACTCATCAGAAAGGCCAGTCATCAACAACGGCAACAGTTTATGGAAATATGAATATCTATATATTAAGAAAAATACTTAGTCGCATAACTGTTAACAACTTAGTATAATATTATTCAAAATATTTCCCCATTTCTGATTGGTTAAAACCACACACATAATTCACCATAACCAGCTGCTGTTGACTAAATTTGGAAATAACTTTATCATATTGAGCCAATGACGTCAAAAGTTTTGTCATATTGAACGAATAACATCAGAAAAGCAGCCCACTACAGGTTATTGAACCGTTGACTGAGAAAACCTGGGGATGAAGTTGTGTTATTTTGGGCAAGTAGAAAAACAAAGAGCGAATTGGCCAAACACCTATAAGAACAGGGAAATGTTTTGAATGAATAATAAATCAATTTTGAATTCCTTTCGCAGGATATGAAGAATTCTACAAATCTCAGAAGGTGTTATCTACCGAGGCAGATAATACCCTCCTAGATCTGCAGAATTTTTTATATCCTATTCAGCTTTATTCAATATTGCTAAATAATTACACTATGAAGGTTATCATTAAGCTCCCCCTACAATATCCCACTTTCCACTCTAGAGCTTCAATTTCTGCCTCAACCTCCCATTTGCTCTGTTACATATGTGGGAATGACTTAGACACCTGACTTACCTATCTCGAAGATTTAACAGCCAATCACCTACAATGCCTGTAACAGCAGCTCTGACTGTAGGAGCACTGTCAAATGTTCTCTGAGCAAGGTGCCAGACCACATCATCCACATTTTTACCATCACCACAATTTATCACAATTCCTAAGGTCTAAAAGAACAAATTACAAAATTAACAGTAAGTGTGCACTGTGATTACAATGTAACAGTGTTCAGTAATGTAGAGCAGAAGTAAGATAAGCTTTGGAAATACAAGCATACAAAACTAAGCACTAAAATACATTGGTGATTTGTGAGTTGTCCTATTGCCTATAACAAGTTCAAATTTGAAATGATTAATAAAAATAATGTTCAAAAAAGCTAAAGGACGGTGTTGTACTTATGCAAAGTGATACACTCCCCAATCATATACCCCCTTGTAATTTAGCTAGAAATGAAATGAAATATCAGTGTTACATGTACCGGTAACCCTTACCTTTATACAGGACACTCTGACCTTTGAGTGTTGATGAGAGAGAGACTTCAGTAGAGGATTCACTAAAGAATTAGCTTGAAAGTAAAACTGGTCAGGAACTGCTGTAGCCAAAATGTTAGTACAGCGACAGCTCTCCTATATATAAGCAAGAAAGAGAAAGTTATCCATAACAGTACTGTATGTGGCAACTGTTAGGTTTGCATCAGAGTCCATACTGCTAAATTGTAACTTTAAGACATCTTTTGTTTTATTCAGTAAGGCCATCCCCTTTTTTCTCCTTTTAGAGTCATCCGACTGATCCAGATTTTCACATTTTCAATAAAAAGACTATGAAGAAGGAAATGAAAAATAATTTCAAAAACTTGTCACTTTAATCTGAAATACAGACACTGTTTTGTGCTGGCAGTGCTGGGAGATAAGTATGCAGTTTTGATGGTTAATCTTTTTTAGGAGTCAATGGGTTAAAAAGAATTATTAAATGAAAAAAGGGGGGAAGACCTAACCCTATTTAGTCTGGTTGTAAGATAAGTTTGATCTATTGGCTAAGTGCTCTTAGAGTAACAAAGATCAAGTAACAAAGAGTTATGTATTCACGTTTCAGTCCCCCTCCCCTGAATCAAGTGACATGTCAATTGATAGACCAATTTTGATATATTCCAATTCAGCCTAAAACAACAGAGCTCAGTACGAGGCTCTGGGGAATAAATACAGAGTTTGTAGGGTTTATTCCCCAGAGCTTCGTTCGGAGGTCTATTGTTTGAGACTGCATTTTACTTTATATCGAAATTGGTATATTTATCAGCTAACACAGCATACAAATTTCAAGGTCATAATCTAACATTGGTTTGAGGTTCCTCAAAATCAATTCAATTTATCAATTCAATTTATTAAGAACTGCTTTGACTCACCTTCCTCACATCATGAAAAGGATCAACAAGTGTTCTCTGAAGAACTTTAATCATGTCATCTATAAATACACCAACTTTTTCAGGACATATTTCTACAACAGAACACAGCATTTCAACTATATAGAGTCTAAGTTCCTCACAGGACTCCACAATTTCTGGCTGGCCTAATCTTTGGACCACAGTTGGAATTATGTAGGGTAGAAACTGGGACAAGTCTGTTACTTGCTTTGCAAATCTAAAAGACAAAAAACTGAGTTCAGAAACCAGAAACCCCTTTCCCTAATAGACACTGGATCACTATAGACCTGATATTTCTTTCAAGTTTCTTGTAAGTGCTTGTCATCGCTTAGCCTGCCAATAGTTTTTCCTGGGTTCTCCAGTTACCCATCAATCACAAAGCCAACATTTCTAATTTCAAAATTTCACTTTGAATGGAAATCTGAGGGCCATTATGTGTTACCCTCATCAAGCAAATTAACCAACTGTAATCAGTAGACCATGTATGGTTAAGTCTGCATATGAGCCAAGTGAGCCATCAGGCCAGTCCTTATCTCTGGTTTTAGTAACATAAAGTGAGTGGGATAGGATGCCAGTCCATCACAGGATTATCTCCAGCATTAATTTCACTGGTACCCAATTGTACACCTGGGTAGAGAGAGGCACTGCATGTGGGAGTAAAGTGACTTTAACCCTTGAGAAGAACACAACACAATGTCCTTGACCAAGGCTCAAAGTTGGACAACTCAATCCTGAGGCAAGCACATTAATACCGTGCCTCCAATGTCGCGCACATGTATAGTTTGCTATATGAACTCAATATTATTAACACGACTGGTCAGTTGCTTACTCAGAGACCACCTGCACAGCGAGTTCTCTGCATTTTTCAGTTGAGTCTGAGAACAGTTTTAAAATAGGTTTTAAAATTTCTTCAAAAGCAACTTGCAGCACTGAAGCTGAAGTTTTAGTTTTCTTAGAAAACAGTTCTTTTGAAATTTTCTCCAGAGCTCTCTTTCTTGTGCCTCTGTTGTCATCTGCTAAACAGTTGATGTCTCTTTGAAGGCTCTACAGTGCATGGATGAGACAAATCAAATAACAAAATTAGTTATAAGTCTTGATCATACAAAATACATAGCTGCAAATGAAGCAGGAACCTCTGTGCATATGCACAATCAGTGGTCAGAGTTAACATGAACTTAACTGGACACTAATCCCAAACCAACAACTTGATCTGCAGAGAGCTCCTGTAAGTTAATGAATTAACTTATGCTCTTTGAAAAGTAGTTTATATTTGTTTAATTTTACTTTATATCTATTAACATTGGCACACAAGACGTTTTTTAATATCAAATCTAAAAAAGCAATGGATCCATGTCTGTACGTTGTGGTTGCCAAGCAGTTGATAAGCTTATGTTCTGTCACACAGTGTCATAAACAGCAGACAGCTCTTTGCTACTTTAAATATACATAAAAGGCCGCCCCTCGATCACCCTTTATTCTACGACGTTTCAAAGTTTAAAGTATTGCACGTTACTTAATACTAGCCTGCAATAGCGCTTCCAGAGTTTCTTTCTCCGTTGCACTCAAATCTGCCGCCATCTTGAAATTCTGGTGAATTATTCTGACCCCCACTGGGATGGTGTGGGGGAAACAGAAAGCATTGAAATATCTTTTTATTTTGCATATAGTCGTATTTTTCCACCATTAAGACGATAGGATCTGACTTAAGGTGAGAATTTCGTTATCTTTTGTAAACAGAACAAGATGAGCTATAAAAAAGTAGCTTTCAAGCTTTCTATAAACTCTAAATTAGTTTCCACTGGGGTAGGGTAGGCGTGGCTGGAGTCTTCATCAGCAATATTCCAAGATGCTTTGCACTCCTTTCGCAGAAACAAAACAAAATGGCCACCAGAAAGATTGAAACAACCGTTCCCTCGTCAAACTCTCCGATTCCGGAACCAAGAAGCGGCCATAGATGTGGATCTGACGATGGAAACATCTATGTGTTTGGTGGTTACTCTCCGCATTACGAAGACTACCTTTTTCGAGAATTGTGGCGTTTCAACATAGGTACAAAGACGTGGCACTTATTGGAAACCACTGGTCCATTTCCTAATGAGGTTGCGTCGAGTTGTCTTTTACTAGACAAGGGAAATCTGATTGTTTTCGGTGGTTCTGGGGTGCCCTTTGGTATGTGTAATAGCAAAAAGCTTCACGTTTGTTCCCTGAGTAGACTGCAGTGGTTTGATTTGTCGGACAGGTACTCCTTCAAAGAGGAAAACGATGGAGAAGATACCTCACCGATTGCTGGCTATGGTCAAAGTATGGTTATTTCCCGTGACAAAGAACTGTACGTCTTTGGTGGAACAACAGGACTGGAATTCAACTCGTATTTGTATCGTTACAGTCTCTTTAAGCAGACCTGGGAGTATTTAAAAGGAGATAACCCTCCTATACCACGTTACAGACATGAACTGGTTTGCGACGGAGATCCCTTAAACGGTGAAAGGTTTTATGTGATCGGTGGAGGTATGAGTAGCAGAGACCCCGCTGGGTTCTTTGAACTGGAGAAAATTCAATCTTACAGTTTTGCCAGTGGACGATGGAACGAGCATGTCTGCCGTCCGTCTAAAGCTCATGGTTTTCCAAAGCGTCGAAGATGCCATGGATGTGTAATTTTTAATTCGATCGTGTACATTTGTGGAGGCTATGATGGTGAACTTATGTTTGATGATATATGGAGCCTTGATCTGGCGACCTTTCAATGGGAGAAACTTCCAAAGGTAATTTAGACTTTGGCATTCATTGCACTTACATGTGCATTCAGTGCCATGAACTTTAGAGTCAGCATCAAACACAACAAGTAAGAAAAGAAAAGAAAAAACCTTATAAATGTTAAAGAAAACACACTAAGAAAATACTGGTGCTGATTGTTTAAAAATCACGTTTCTATGACTTGATAGAAACACAGAACTAGCACAAGCTGTTGACATAATGATGGCGCGAGCAAAGAGAATTTACATTTTGATAATCAAAGTTAGCAAGTTGTTTTCCTTTCTTTTTGTTGCACTGTTTTCTAACAGAAATAAAAGACATGTTCTCCTTGTTTCTATCAAGTTTTAGTATAAATCTACTAGCTTTCTATCACGAATGCCATTCTCTGATTGGCTACGCTACTCACTATTATGTGATAGATAGTGAGTAGCATAGCAGTGTACTCTTGTTGTCAAAATGAAGGCCATTTCTTGGCGTTTTAGAAGTGCCTGTGGTAGAATCCTTGGCTTCAGTATTGATCCAAGGGCCCTCATCAACTATCACGCGATAGAAATCTCGAGCTCATAATCTAATTATTGTTAAATAGAAACACTTGTGAAAGTTTGGGAGGCCTGTATTAAAGCAAGGTCACCCCAAGCCTTACTTGCATTCATAGGCTAGGTAACTAAGCACACAACAGTAAAATCCTTGTTATAATCTCAGCACCGATAGCCCCATGTACAATAACTGTTTTGTGGTGTCTTTGTTGTAACTGCAGGTTCTGCCATATCATGTGTATTTTCACTCGGCTACAGTGACTCCATCAGGCTGCATGTATGTTTTTGGTGGTGTGAAGGCCCTCAACTCCAATGAAGACACAAGATCTAATGACATCTTCAAGCTGTGGTTGACATGGCCTTCACTTGCGGAGAGGTCTTGGGAAGTTATAACTAGTTGTCTGTTAGGAAAGACAGCTTTCATTCCAGATCTGAAAAAACTTGGAATTCCACAGCATTTTTTGGATAGACTGAAATAATGTACTATTTTATCAAGTTTTCTTGCCCAGACTAAGAAGTGGCTTAACTATCTTTAATTTCCTTAGTATTGTACCTTGAGCTATTTATTACTGTGCTCATGTGGTGTTAAAAGAATAACTTTTTCAAGCACCACTTCCAGTCTCCCTTTTTATCATAGAGTGAAAATTTAACAGTATATCATGATTGTAAATCTTCTCAGTATTGTTTAAGGTATCTTGAATCATGCTTGAATGCACAAGTGTAGTGTCAATAGGGCAGGCCAAAGATAATATTATAAACTAAAACACGTTTAAAAAGTGGACTAAAAGACCAAGAGGTAGCCATGAATAAGTAGCAAGCTAAAGGACTGACCAGATTTTGATTTCTAAGAAAGCTACATAAGTTCAGCACACATAATTTTCCATCTATACGAAATAAATTTAGTCCATTTGATTTTGAATTAATACCTTCTGTCCTGAAATCTCCTCATTTTTTTGTTACATACTTTTACATGGATTGTTTTATCTTTTTACCCACCCTTACATCCATTTCTGATGATTAATTCTTGCATATTCTTTGATGCCTTTCTAACATACCTCACTGAAATGTGTGCTTTAGTAGATGCTGCAGTCCAATCTCCTCATCAAACAAAGTATGTATTGATGTATACGTTTTTCAAATTGAAATAAAGTGGTAGAAGGAAATCTCTAGTGTTTCTCGACATGTGAAAGGCTGCAAGGAAATTATTTAGATCACACGACATAAATCAGGTTGTCAAGACAGTCAACTGTCCAGAATATAATAAAAAGTACCATGAAACTGGGTAATTATACACTTTTAGTCTCAAAGTTGTCAAGAAACTCAAGTGACATGACACGTTTTTTCTGAATGCCCACCCTATTTTTAATTGAGCAGAATGAGAATGCATAAATTGGGAGAAACGAAGGAATAGTTCACCTGCATTTCTGTTATACAATACACTGTCATTGCCAGTTCAACTGGTCATCTGTGCACTATCACACCACTTACCCGACCGCCGAATTGTACACGTGCGGTACCGCTTTTCAACTTGCAATACAACATTGTTTCACGGCGACAAGTTTCAAGCAAAGTAGAACGGATGGTAAAAGGTTGGTAAACCTGCTTCAAAGCTTTCGCAGAGGTGTTTCCCATCGGGGAAAAATTTCCGTATAACCCCATACATTTATTATGGATACAGAATGATAACTATGTATGCGGTCTATAAAGCGGATTTCATTGCGCGCTGTCTTTTGCCCCTTCTGTTCTTTCCCTTGCTCCATTCTTCTCTCTTTTTCGCCTCCTTATAACCCAGGCTCCTTATGCTTTTTTTCTTTTTTTCTCTCGTACCCCTGCAAGTTTGGACCACTTAACTTTCGCATACCTCTCGTTTACCAGTCTCTCTTCTACACCGCGACATTACGAGGTTCAGTTGAGCCAAATTACCCCTCGACAAATCATTTTTATTTTACTTGATTCGTTCAAATGCGTAACAATTTACATTACAAATTACATACTCATCTGTTTAATGTTTGTTTCACGCTGCACGAAAACATGTTTCGCATGTCTTTATCCGTGGCTCCCTGGTGAATAAAGGGGGGATGATAAAATTCTTTCCCCAAGTATAGCGTCTACCTGCTTTCGGGTCCGAGTAGAACTAGCAGTACAACTGCGGTCACTACATAGCAAGACAGTGCGTCTTCGGCAGCATCTGCCGCGAGACCAAAACCTGTTTCCCCTTTGAAGACACAGTTCTACCTATCAAGCAAGCCCACATATTGTCGGAGGACCTCGGAGACACGCGTGATGAGCGACATGTGGAAAGCTCACGACTGCCTCGTCAAAAGACGAGAGATATAGTCATCTCACAGTTAACCACAGCCTAAACTTCGTCGAACCAGACGCACCGAGCATATTGAAAATATATGCCTCGTACAGGGACATCCAAAGATCCCTTTGAAAGCTGTCTACAGGAATGGTTGTGGCTTAAGCACTATGGAGATGATCCTTTTAACTAACATTATCAAACATATCGGCGACTTATGAAGTACGCAAGGATTAGTAAATTGTTCCTCGTACCGATGTATGCACTGTCCAGAATCGTTTTTCTACTTAACGTTTGTATCATGAAATGATCAATTTAAGGTAGTTAGTATAATACGCTATATACTGGTACTTAATATTTTCAAGGTAATCTCTCTTAACCAGTTGACGACATGCTCCAATAACTTGGATATCGCGAAGGGCGCTGATGTTATTTAGAGAGGTGTTTGGGCCAGTTTCGGTTTTCTGGTTTATTTTTAAAATATTCGGTTTTTCGGTTTTGGTTTTCAGTTTTTGGTGTAAAGAAAAGCGCGTTTTTCGGTTTGGCTTCCCTTGCCCAGTTAGCTCCAGTTCCTAGGCCTCTTTAGTTTACCTTGGTCAATCCATAAAAGTGACAACGCCACTAACAACGCCTGTACTCTGGATAGGCTCTGATTTGGATTCTAGCCTTCTTTTCCGGATAAAATCACTAGAAAACCGGACGCCAGCGCAAAACTGGAGACGTGACAGGGCAGGGTGTGGAACCTAGAAATACTTCGTTTGGCTTGCTTGGCTCGCTTCCACACCCCCAAGGGTTCGCTTCGTCCCTTTTTCTTTCGCGTGCCTTGAAAAATAGAGAGACTGTGAACCTCTCCCCTACTAACGGCAACCTCGTCCCCAGGGCGAGGAGAAGGAGAAGGCCCTGGGCACGAGGTTGCCACTAAGTATGTTGCATGAAGACTCTAATAACGGCTGCGAAGGAGACTATCGAGGCAAGAATTATGTAGATTTCTTGAGCTACAATCTCAAACGGGCCCTTTAAGACACATTATATCACAATAAAAGCCAAGCTTACCAAAAAGACAATATTTACATTACATTTGGACTTGAGCCTTACAGGGTTTAAAGCACTGACATAAAATTCTTCTTTTCTATAAAGCTATCTATGGCTGAGCCTTGTTACATTGCTTTGCGACCTTTGCTTTCTAAAGCTAAAACAAAAATACAAAAATGAGTATAGGGGGACTTCACGCTTTTAACTTCTGCCCAAGAAGTCTCCCGAAACAAATGCGTTAACATGATCTGTTCTTGTTAAGCCACTTTCTTATGTTGCCTCGTTCCTGGGTATGCATCCCAGAGCCTGATCGGGTTAGGCGATGAGACGCGATCTTCAAGTTGGCATACTCCTCCACGCGGAACCGAAGGCAGTGTTGAAATCTAGCTCAGCATATATATACCATATAAAGTGCGGCGTGTACATCGGAATGACAAAACGGAATTATTGAAATTAAGATGCCAGCCACGTAGTATTAAAAAACTAATCAATGAAAATCGATTAGTGGTCACTAGTACACAGACCTCTGATATCTTGAGTTGTTATACTACAGTAAAAATGTCCTCGTTAGGATATCATGCCATGTAATTGAATCAATCATATTTGTTATCAGATGCACTGCATAGTCTCATAGAGTTCTGGCCTAGCATGGAGTAATCTGGCTTCTTTGCCCAGGCGTTTGTGATTGGCTCGTGTCCATCAACCACGAGATCCCGGATGCAACCCATGAAGTTGGGCAGGAGTCCCTCACTAGTTGGTGCTCCTAAGAAATAAGCCTTCGAGTTCGGGATATCCAGACGGTTGAAGCCTCCTGGAGTTTGCCCAACCGCTAATTAAGGACAAATGAATAACAAATGCTGATTAGGCACCGAAAGCAACCTTTCTGTCATTCAGTAATATTAAAGTTGTCTCTAAAGTTAACAATAAAATACATCAATTGCTTGCATTTACTTTCTTTAGGTTTTAGTTGACCGATTTGACTGCAACTGGTTGCTCTCGTTTTCTTTGAAGAAATAGTTAACTCGGCTACGCGTTTGCTCTAGCTTGGGAGGAGTTTTTCCGGTAACCTCGTTCCTGGGGGCCGCGATCCTGCTTTAATAGCGTAAGGAAAACGACACCTCTGGAAAAAATCGGAAGCTGAGTCAAGTTACTCTCTCTACACATGTTTATAAGGCATCCACACAATCAAACCGAAACCAGGATTTCCTGGTTCGGGTTGTTGAATTCCAGAACGTCAAATATTCGGTACCTGTTGCCAAAATCGCGCCTGTACTCTGGCAAAGAGATTGGCTTAAATTCCGCTTTACGTAAAGACAACGAAAGAGGATATAGAGAGTTTTTACGCACGCTGCCAGCAGGCATGTAAATTTATTGGAACAAAAGAAAGTGTTTACATAAGAACAGAGTTCAACTCTCAAAGCATTGGATTAAGACACCAAAATGGCCGTCGTGCGAATCATGTGAAAACACGCCATGTATCACCTCCATCATCAAAGCAACATGGTGTCGAGACACTAATTATTGTGCGAAAAGTACATTTAAAGATGAGAGAGAAACTTACCAAAACCAAGACCATCGTCGATTGTGGCGATCAGAGCTCGGTTATCACGTTTCAAGTGCACTTTGTGCCAATTGTTGTCATTCAGTCTGAGGTTTGTTGCTTGCATCTTTGACTCGCCTGAAAAGTATAAACCCACAAAATTGACAGCATTGCTGATTACACAGAGCGCGATGGCAAATAAAAGAAGAAGGAGGATGAGCAAGTGTTTCTAAGGGTGTTTTAAAGTGAGTTGTTAAGCTGCTAGAGGCCATGTTGCCGGGAAGTCAAATGGGTACAAGCCCCCTCGTGCGCGCGTAAAAGACGCACGTTGCTAGGACAGTACGCAGGAGCAGTGCGCACGTTCGACATTGGAAACTGAGGTTATTTTGTCGTTGCTTCATGACGCACGAATTCAATCAACTTATCTCGGCTTCATGTCTCCGCACCAAGTCCCTTTCGTATGTGCCGACCTTTAACGATCTCGGAAACATTGAAGTGCTAACCATTTTTAAAGGCAGGATATTTGTATTTCAGTACAAAGAGTAACTTGGAACTATTCAGAAACCAGTTGATGTGTAGCTTGTACCCTGAGAGAACTCTGAGAGAAATTGAATTGTGTATTGCATGGTTAAACCATGCGAGAGGGTACGTCTTTTATAATGGCATCGTTCTGACATGAACAATAGTCGAAGTGGGCAAGAAGAAACACTGCGTCCTCCCATGCTATTTTTAGATTATTTGTAACAAAGAAAGAAAACGGTGTCATTTGCCGGTCGTCCAACCTGCCTTCAAGATAGTACAAGGCTAAGACATTTTTCATTAGTAATGATGTTTACTCGGCCAAGAATTTATACTTCCGTTTACCTGTGCCTAGATCGATGTGGTACATAAAAACTCTGCTGTTATTGTAGCCCACGTAAATGTAATCCCTGTAAAGTCCTTTGGCGTACATAAACATTCCACTGGACTGAGTAGTTTTGAATTCGAAGCGGATGTCATCTTCTTTCCGGTCGTTTCTCGATTTATAGTTATCTATAGTGACGTAACTCAAGCCACTGGTGCAGACACATCGACCTGCGAGATGACGGAAGAGCAGCAAATTTTTACTTTCTATTAGTGACTGCTTGAAAAAGAACTGATCTTAATTCCATCAGTTAAGTTACGAAAGTATTCAGGCAATTACTCTGGTTTTGGCTTTACTTCGGTTTAAGGTTGGCTGAGTAGTCTAATTGGTAAGTAATTGGTTTGGCTTAGGTTTTACAACACTCAATTGAAAACAGCTCTTTACGCAAGACCAAGTGAACCCTTGGTATGATTTGATTCGATTTGATTCGATTTGATTACATTACATTTCATTTCATTTCATCATCCGTTTGATTGAATTGGACTTGGATTGCACTAGACGGTATTGCACTTCGGTAACCGTACAGTAAAATACATTAACAATGAGTTAGGGAGTTTAAGAAAACCACGACGGCAACAGCAACGTCGCTAAACAAAAGGTTTAATGAGCAAAACAATAGCTGTGCACGTGCGTTGTAAATATTTGTACATTTCTTTGCCGTCCTCTGCAAAACGTCACCTTGAAATGACTACAGCTAAATTCTGCGTTGTCTGGAGAACGTGAACTACGACGACTAAATTATTAAAATTCCATTTCAAATTTATCGCGGTGTCCCAGATTCAGTTCCATGGTAATTTTGACAGTGATAAACAAAGTAAATGACTTAAGAGTATCCCGAGACTCGTAGGTAAAATATAAATTAATTTTTAACTGACGTTGTCTTCCGCGTCGCCGTAGTAGCTTTAAACTCCCTATTAAAAACTTTTATTTCAACTCGATACTGATAAAAAAGTTATGGGGTAGGGTAAATACTCCGGCAGTCATATGTCTTTCAATACAGCTTTAAATTTCCTCACGTGCCTTGTTCAAGGCGAGTTATATTATACTTCAGTAGGAATCCTGCAGCAGGAACGTCATCATCTGAACTGAAATCGATCTTCACTTTCTTTCCTTTAAATTCCATTGGAGGTGGAAGCTGGCTGGCACTTTCTCCACACTGTGTTCGAGTGCCCTCCTCGTCACTCAGTACCAACTTGTCAAACGTGCAATCTGGGGAGTCTGCAAAGAAAAAAAAACTTTTGCACTTATATCTGATGCATATTCTAATTTACCTGGGCAACCAAAAATAGGTTTAAAGCGTATTTGAATTAACCTGTATAAGAAATCTGGATGTAATGATTTTTCAACTACAACAACAAATTGTCTCTTCTTCCACGAGCGCTGTTTTATTTCTTTGGTACAGGGCAGATTTTTGGAACAGACTGTTTTCGATATATTAAAACTCAGCTTAGCAGTGAGGTCCAGAGGACACAAACAGAATTAACATGTTTATTCACTTCTTTTGTTTGTGTCCTCTAGACCGCACTACCAAGCTGAGTTGAAAGTCACCTATTTGGCTGACGCGGTGAGGTGGCCTACAACTGGGACGATTCAGAGGAAAATAGTGGTATATTTTCCTAAATGAAGAAAAGAATAATTTCGTTGGTTGGCATGTGAAGTTTTTGCACTGTATTGTGCATATTGATGTAATGGTGACTTGCTGACTTGTCTGTGTAACTTTGCTGGTCCTTATCGTTCTTACGTTGCAAAGAGAACTTCTCGAACCAGAATACAGTCTTGTAGTTGTCAGGTATGTCCAAAGTAACTGTGCACCTTACATCGTTGGGATAAAAGTTAGGAGACTTTGGTGAGAACAGGGCTCCCTTCATGGTCTCTGGTGCATCTGGTCTAACCTTCTTTTCCCTCGTTGGGCAGATACTAGTACCGGGGGGCTCTGAAAAACGAATACGAGATGTATTATGAATAGCTTATAAATAGCGTGAGCGTAATTTCAGATGTATACTAGCTTTTTCAACTGTTGGAGGGGGGTGCTATGAAGATTGCACGAAGAGATAGGAAACTCCCCTGGTTCGGAGCTCTCTCTTAAGGTGATTCCCTCGAAATAACACTTGACGTCAGATTTTCTTCGCATTCTTCCTGGTTGTTCCAAACAATGCAGTTATTCAAAATGTGCGATAAAAACGTATAGAACGGTGCTGGTTAAAGAGTCATAACTCGGTAAAGTTCCGTCAAAAATCCTTGCAATGGCATCCATAAAGTGCGTTTTTCTTTTTTAGAATGTCGCTACGTTTCGGGGTATCAATGGCCAAAAACATGGAGTAAACATGGAAAAGCCTCATCTTGGGTCAGATTTGACAAAAAAGTCTTTCTAGCGTGCGTCTTCCAGGGGTGGTAAGGTTCAGGTCACGACTGAATAGGTAAGTAAACATTACTGGCAGTAATTTTTTTACCTGACGTTGAAAGTTTTTCTCACTCATTCAGTGGAAAATCAATGAATTATAGACTAAAACGAGCATTTATTTCGCTGTCAAGCTTAGCTTGAGGGAAATATCTTACGTTGTGTGCAAACCATATATTCGAACCAACACTGGGAAACAAATGTTTGCCTATAAGGCGATTGACCTCTGACATGATATCCCTTCTTACTTGAAAGATCTCAGTACATTCTCCTTTGCCAAAGAAGTAAAACAATATCTTCTGTTTAAACAATACTCTTAGGAGTTGCGTAAAAGCATTTTAAATTAATAGTATCAAACATATGTACTATTAACTGGGTCTGGTCTCTTTCCTCTTGTTGCTCCTTATTTCTTTTTACTAAAATTAACTGTAAATAGTTACTAGAGGTCAACTCGAAAACCTTACGGTTCCTTTGACCTCTAGGCTCCAATTAATTAAATAAATTTCATAATTATTCTCTTTAAGTAACCTGTGATGTATATGACGATCCTCTGTAACTTGTCTTAAGTGTGAGTTAATAAATATTGTTGTTGTTGTTGTACGTGCACGCGCTCATTTATGCGCGCCAAGGTCGCGAACATCGTGCGCAGTAGGGTGAGCAGTGCAATACTAAGGAATCACCTTGAGGTAAGGTACGTTTTTTCTTGGGGGGGGGGGGGGTGGAAGGAGGGCTGGGACCTCAGAGGGGAGGGTCGTCAGTGAAAGTGAGCACCAAAAGGGAAGGGTCATACCTCTTTGTAAGCTATTCAAGGCGAGGGTCACATGACTTTTCCAGATTTTTTTGATGTGGATTTTTGTGACATTGCTTTCCATTTTTCTTGCAGATTAAGTTTTTCTGTTTGCCTACTTTGATTTAATTTGGTGTCATATTATATGTTCTAGGTTACATTTTTACATGTATATTATGCCATGGCACATAGCTGTCTCGGAGGACTCGTGTCCTTTTCAGTCCGTATCGAGACGTACTAGTCTCGAGAATCGTTTCTTCAGCATCTTGCTCCTGTTCGCTATCCGCTGCCTGATCTCCCGAGTCATTTAGTTTTGAAGAGTTACTGCTAGTTCCAACAATGCGCTATACCCCGTCACTGTCACTTTTAGACCCTGAATTTGAGTCAGAGGCTGACTGAATGTTGTTCTGACTGTCCTGCACAATAGAAGTCAAAATCTTACTGCCAGTATGTGCCTTCACCACCCTCACTTTCTCATCTTTCTTTCCTTTAAATGCAATACTGTGGTGATTAATATAAAGTTCAAGTTCACCTACTCTAAGGTATGGCAACTGGTTTCTGTGATAGAGATCTTCCCAGTCAATGTCATTGCGGTATTCTTGTTGCTTTCTTTCTCGACGCTTCCTGTCATTATCTGTTCGCCGCTTATCTTTTCTCATTTCAATGTCAGTTGCAGTTAGATGCTCAATATAATCTGCAACAAGCTTTTCCCAAACAACGTAATTTTCAGAAAACTCATATTTGATTGCCTTTCTATCCCCTGCTTTTAGCTTACCCTCTTGAAACATCTGTTTTATTTGAGCTCCAGGCTGGTAATCATATAGATTTAAACATTTTGCGTTCACAAGCGAAACCTTCTCTAACTGGGGAACAATGAAGTTCCTTTTCTCCGTTAACATTTCTTGAGGACTGGGGTCAAATATTGAAAGCTACATGCCCAAGCCGCTTACAGCCAAAATCATAGATTGCAATAATAGAAGACTATGGTGAGACATCGCATCAAGCGACAGATTGTCCCGAATAGTAACTATAGACTTTGGTTGTCAATTGATGAAATGTCGTTCCTGAGGGGCGTGGACCGTTTAATTGTAGCACAAATGAGAGAAAAGTTCTGGATTTAGTTTCTGAATTTTGTCCCGAAACTGATTCATGGTTTAAGGCACTGGACATAGTTTTCTAAACGACAGCCAAGAATTTTGTTACGTCAAGCCGATCTGATTTGATGGTAATCTTCACATTTCTAGGTGAAAACGATTGCTGAACAAATTTAACTTCTTTAAGATACTGTTGGTTGTGCATGATTGTACAGTTGTAACTAACTGTCTGTTATTCAAATGTGTTAACTGTCACTTACTTCCTGAAGGTTCAACGTTGAAGGTGCTGAATGAAATGTTGAAACCGTTTAACTCAAGACTGTCATCTGATTTAAACACAATGGAAATCCTGTTTCCTGAAGAGGTATAGTCTGATGGAATTCCTCTTCCACAGTATGAAAAGGTCCTTGAGCCATCGACAATCTTCAAAACATCATAGTTACACACATCTGGGTCTGCAAAATATAGAAACACAATTTGGGGTTAGAACCTCAGAGAGAGGGCTCGCAAACAATGCAGTTTTAGGCCCGGGGGTGGGTTTCCAATATAAAAACGTCAGGAATGGGGATCCCCTAAGAGGAACCAAGACCCTGTTTTGTGGGTGTGGCTTGAAATGTTTTACACCCCTACGAGATACCAATTCTAAAACAACAAATTATGCCTTGCCTATTTTTTTTTTGGCTCAATACCCTAAAAGGTAGCGCAAAGCCTCGCACTGTGGACCTTTTGAGGCTAAATACCCTAAAAAGTTCCAAAACAGCTTTTTTAATCCCTAACAGGTACGTCCTTATCATATGGGAGTACACCCCCGGGATGTTAGGTCTTGGCAACTAAAACAATAATTAGAAATAGAAAACATGTACCGTGTTTCTAAACACGAGTGGAAGTATGAGAGAACGAGAAATGCTGTGAAAATACGAGCCGCAGGCGAGTGTTTTCTGTTTCTTTTACTGAGAAAATACCCCGCCCAAATGTGAATTTTCTTTGCTCACGCCTACATTACGTCAACAGCTCGTGCTAGTTCTGTGTTTCCATCAAGTTATGGAAACACGATTTTTAACCAATCACTGCGCGTATTTTCTTACGGTTGTTTCTAATTGCAGATGACAAGCAGAGAGTTAACGAAGAGAGATTGTTCTGTTCCATTGTCGAAGTAGGGAAACAAGATATTGTATATTTTATCGGAATTCTATTTGTCCAAAATACATTTTTGTCAACTTACTATCTTCATCTTCTTCAACTTCAAAAAATGCAAATTTAATTCTGAATTTGACGTCGAGTCCTCCATCTATGGCCAGCGTGCAATCAGAATCCGAAGGGTATTGCCTAGGGTAGTTTGGTGACGTCACTTCCCCTTCTGTGGCTCGGATCTTGCGAGAAGGACATATGGATATTCCTGGGAACAATTATTGTACAACTTGTAATGATTTTCATAAAGTCATTGAATTTGTTAATAAATTGTAATAATTACTGCAATGTTTAGTACATTTAGCTCTTATTTACCGAGCAGAATGTCTGTATGGGAGAATCTAGAACGAGGTCGTGAGTACAGCCCGAACGCAGTGACCGACCAAGCTCGGTTAATAAGATGTTTATTATTTATTAGTGTTAATTTGTTCATTAGTCTATTTTTTTAGTATCTGTAGTTTTGTAAATATCGACTTTATTTTTGTTTCTGTTGTGAACTTTGTGTCTGTAATGTAAAGCATTTTAATAATGATAATGATAATGATAATGATAATGATAATGATAATGATAATGATAATGATAATGATAATGATAATGATAATGATAATGATAGTGATAGTGATAATGATAATGATAATGATAATGATAATGATAATGATAATGATAGTGATAGTGATAATGATAATGATAATGATAATGATAATGATAATGATAATGATAATGATAATGATAATGATAATGATAATGATAATGATAAT